>JAQHUG010000884.1:27743-38637 GCA_028555095.1 Dicrostonyx torquatus | reverse complement strand
CTGTTCCCTATTTGTCCCCACACCCTTGGTGAGAAAGGTCACCTTATTAAAGTAGCTTCCACACTCATCTGGAACAGGAGTTGGGGAGCTGAGCAGAGCAGAAGTCTGGACTCTCACTAGGTCAGTTCTCTCTCTTATAACCTGTTTAACAAGTTCCATGTCTGCATGAGAGGAAAATAGCTTTTCAATGTTTAATTTAGCATGCATGAATTGTACAAAAGAACTGGTTTTATTGTGAAATTTCCATATATATATAATTTTATCATATTCACTGATCGATACTACTGATTTTATTTGTGTTTGATTCTGGTTCATATAAATTATTTGTGGCTGAACATTAAGTAACAAGCTATTTCTCCTCCTCCCTCCTTCTCTCTTTCTGTCCCCTCTCCCTTCCTCCATTCCTCCTTCCTCATTTTTCCCTCTTTCCTCTGTCCTGGTCTTTATTCTTCCCTTATTCTTTTCCTTCCTTCTCCTCCTCCTCCATCAGTGTCTCTGAGCTGAAGGGTGAGGTTTAACATATTTACAAGGGAATCTAAAGGCATGGATTTAGGACAGGGAGGAGTAGACCTGGATTGTGCTTTCAGGCAAATCTGAGATCAATAACATTCTTCTCTTGAACTGTGTTCCAGTCTCAGAGAGAACATGCAGATTCCTCTCATTTGAGAACTGAATTCACCCAGAATTTAGCAGGCCTCCCTCCCAAAGCCCTTCCCGAGTTTGGATTTCTACTACATTTGTTTGTGTCCTGTGGATTCTGATTGCTGGATGATTCTGTTTAAACAGCAGAGTAGTAGATTTCACACTTAGGATTTGTCACTTTATTACTGTCTTATTATTTAATTACAAACAATATAACCTGTTTTTACATGGTAATCCCAAGAAAGCAAATGAAAAAATAAAGTGTGAATCTTGAACTATTGAGCAATGAAATATCTGAAGAATGTAGACTTAACTGTGCATCGTACACCAGAGAGAAGGTGGTTTGCGTATTTCCTCTGAGATCACTGCTGTGTGTATGAGGAAATGCAGTTTAAAATTCTGTAGGAAGACAAGGCAGGAAGAAATGCATCAGCAGAAGAACGAGGTTAAACCCAAACTCTGGCCCTCAGCAGTTATGCGGCCAACCCTATGCTAAGGTTCAAAGCATTCATCGCTAATCTGGAGAAGACTAGCGGACTCTGAGACAGTGTGCAGCTCTAAAACCGGGAGGTTAAAGGTTCTGCAGTGTGGGGAGGGATCTGAAAACCTCAGCATCTCAGAGTCCCTGTGAAGTCCCCAGTATTGAACTCTCCAGGGCAAAGGAGAGTCCATGGAGAAAGCAGAGAAAGCAAACAGAAAGACAAAAAGAACAGAGCATCATAAAGTGCTGTGGGAAACTGTTAGGTGCCCAAGATCCGCAGTTGTGACCTGAGGGCAGGGAGGCCGATATCTGAGGGGTAAGAATAGTGCTGAGGCCTGGTGATGCTGAACGGGTAGGAGGAGCCCACAGCACTGAAGGCCTGATGTATTCTTCTAGCCTTCTTAGCCACTTCAGCCATGGGCACTTACACACACACACACACACACACACACACTAACACACACATGCACACACACACAGAGAGGCAGAGTCCATTTTAAAATGCAGACTCTGAAATTTCCTATGCTATCACAATTTAGAGACCCTGCCCATGACCCATGGTGTTGACTTACAGCCCACTGAGCAGCAGGACCCAGTGTGTGGGTTCCCTGTCCAGGAACTGAGCTGCACGCACCAGAGTTTCCTCCTCATGTGACTGTATGGACATCTATCTCTCCCGGAAACTGGAAACAGGGACAGCTCCTCACCAGCAAACTCTCTGCTGATGACATGAAGTTCGCATGAGCAACTGCCCATTATGTGGTGTGCACCACAGGCAGTGACTCCCCTGTGATATGAAGTTGATTCATCAACTACCGCCCTCTGGACCATAGACCAGGATCCAGTCTAGCAATGGGAAACAGACCTGCAACCAAGAGATGGGCCCTTCTCCTGTGGGGAGAACAAGGGCTTGGCACAGTCATGGTGACATGAAGCCATCAAAAGCTTCTGAACTGAGCAACCCAGGAGCCAAAAGACTGGCGAGGGATTTTGTCTCATCCCCTCCACGATGGCTCTGCTTTCCAAAGCTCAACAGGCTCCCAGTCCTTCGTCACTATAGGGTCCGGGATGCTCTGTCTATGTCCTCAAAGTGAAGGCATTTGACCAGCTGAAACCTGTTTGGTGCAATTGCAGGTTGGCTGTCATTGGTGGGTGAGAAATTAGTCAAAAGTTCTTTCTGGGCTCCTCCAAGTCGTCCATGAAGAAGGCAGACTGCCCTTCCCCAGTGCTGATTATTGACCATTTCCCAGAGCACAGTCTCCCAGGATTGATCTCTTTGCTTTTCCATTCACAGTGAAACCACAGTTGCAGCCATGGCTGGGAAGCCCGTACTTCACTACTGGAATGCCCGGGGCAGGATGGAGTCCATCAGGTGGCTCCTGGCTGCAGCAGGGGTGGAGGTAGGTTGTGCCTTGCTCTTCTGGAACAGGACCTAAGATAAGTCTAAATACTTCTCTAAGGTAAAAGGCTCCACACCAGGAAATGTATGCAATTTTGCCTTAAACGGTAGTTGTCTTGGCATCCATGGTGCTACCAAGAGCAACATGATTATGCCTACAGTCAACCCCTACAGCAAGTATGCCACCTTGATCAACCAGGCCACAGGCTACAACTACCCAGTGCCTGTGGGAGATGATGGGAACATGCCCAATGTGCTTAGCCACCACCACGACCCTCAGGACCCAACCCTGGACTGGTTGAAGAACCGGTAAATACACCTCCTAATGGAAATTTTCCCTTTTCTGTTGCTCCTCCAATAAAACTGTGAATGTCAGCCCCATAAAAAATGATAGTCATCTTGTATTAAGAAGGAAATGGACTGATTTGAACAAATGAAAATTTTACTTCACTCTATACCAAAGAACACATTCATATTAAAAGATGCTTTCAATAGAAAGAGAATCAAATACTTATTTGGTTACTTGCTTACTTGAGTTGAATCAGGTTACAAAAAACATCTACAGAAATAGGAACTTGAATATTGATTATTAGGCAATAATAATTGCCTATTGTAGATTATGGTATGAAACTTTGATTTTACGTGTGACACTGATTTTCACCCTTTCATTATTGAAAAATTTCTGGAAACTTTTTTAAACCATGAAAGGAAAAAAGTGGTTGAAACTACTTTAGACAGCTGGAGAGATGGCTGGTTGCTAACAATTAAACTATATAGGTCCAGATTTCAGGAACCCATATAAAAGGCCAGAGTAGATTGTTATTCAGTATGTGCACCTTCACACAAAAACATGTCATTTTCATAAGTAAAACAGATGAAAATTTAAAAACACAATTATAGTCTCTCAATGTAAGCAACTTTGATGTGGGGCTAGAGTAATAACTTGGCTGCTTAGAGCTCTTTTTGCACATGAGGACAACCTATTACGGTTCTCAGCATCCACATGACAGCTAATAACTCCATTTCCAACTGAATCTCTAACCTTTGGCGTCCATGAACTCTGACCTCCAAGATGGATGTAATCATATGTATGAGACCACACATAAACACTTGAAATTAGTAAATCTAAATCCCGAAAATAAAAACCCAGGTGATCACGAAGACTGTGCAATGGCCATGATGAAGATGTAGGAACTTCTATATCATTAGAGTTGTCTTTCCTGAGCCCCAAACCTCAATTTCCCAGTGCAGGCCCTCTAGTGAGATCACTCTCTTCTTAGGACCAAAGCATGAACATAGAGGGTCAGGGTTGAGGAACACTACAGCAATGAGCAGCTTGTAATGACTGACACCTTTTCTTGATGAGTTTAATGTGAATTTCCATGTGGTCATCATCAGACTCCTTCATATCTACTGCAAATCTCAACTTTGACAGATGTACTCCCACACAGGGAACTATCAAGTTCAAAAGTCTACAATGATACAGAATGAACTAATGAGAATGAATTTACTTTTTGTGCTTTTAGTTTGAAGAGAAGTTTATAGAAGGCCCAGCAGACATGGAAAAGTTAATAAAAGGTAACACCCAGTGTCTGAGGTGCCTACTAGAATGTTTACCAGAAGGTGGTGTTGGTGGGTGATGGGTGGGGACAGTCAGGAACGGCAGAGGGATGTGATGGAGGTGGTGGGGCTCCTTGAAGTGTCTGAAAATGGAGACAGTGATAAAAATGGGATGCAGATTAGTACAAGAATTTGTCTGGGGACTTGGGAATAAATGTTTTCTCACTCTTTCCACATCAGAGTGAGCTATTTCATTCAAGCTCCCTCTCACTGACTTATTCAGGCAGGGTTTCACCCAAGGTCCAATAACCACATAAATACATGGCCATTGATCAAATCCTGGGTGGAAATCAGCTGGGATGGTTTTCTTGAGCATTTTCATCATAGCTACTGACAAGTCACTATCTCCTCACAAGAACAGGCTGGAGGAACTCATGGTGGCTCACCACATAAGAAAATGTCACACATGTCATGAACGTGATGAGATTGTCAAACATACTAGTTCTGTTTCATAGTGGCCCTCTGCTGTTCCTCCTCATCTTCCAAATGCATCCAGGGACATGAACTGACATAAAAACAGGCACTAGAAATATGTATCTGGATAAGAAATAAAGATGGATGTGAGAAGCTCAAAAGTCAAAGGAGATGGGTGAGACAGAGAGGAAACAGAAACTAAAAGTAAATGGGTTTTACCTTGAAAGACTGAGAACCAATCATTTATCTTTCCTCTGCATAATCAGACACTTCAATACAACTTTTCTGCTCCTGAGAAGTGAGACCTGGACACCTCACAGACCTTTTTCTTTCTTCTTTCACAGATGGGAGTTTGATGTTTCAACAACTGCCCATGGTGGAGATTGATGGGATGATACTGGTACAGACCAGAGCCATTCTCAACTACATCGCCACCAAATACAACCTCTATGGGAAGGACGCGAAGGAGAGAGCCCTGTATGGTATATTTCCTGGTATTACTCCAAGGGGGAACAAAGGAAATTTGGATCCCTCCATGAATGAGCAAGAGGGTGGCAGGGTTTGTGTCTAGGAAGATGCTGGTTATACCACTTAGGCCAAGTATGGAAGAGTCCATGGAGGAGAGGGAATGCAAATGGGGTGGATGCAGGTGAGTGTGGCTACAGCAGAAGATGATGTTGTCAGAACAGCACAGGGACAGAATTGCAAACACGGTGGCCAAGGGTCTGAGCATGGCGGAGTCATGACTTCAGGTGCCTGAGGTTTTAGTGCTGGACCTCAGCCAACAGCTTAGGGCAAAGGACACAGGGCTTGAGGCTGGAGGAGGAGTCCTAGGGAAGGAAGGGTGAGGGAGCTGCCTTCCAGTCCCATGAGTAGGAACAGTGCAGAGCAAGCATCTGAATTCCCAGTCAGTTCTATGGACTGCTCAACACAATGAGGCCTAGGGTCTCAAGGACCAGGGTTATCTGAAGTATTTAATTCAGGAGTAAAGCAGTTCTATGGACTGTACCACCCATGCTGGGACCCACTCTGCTTGACAAAATCCTTTACTCATGAACCACTGTGTAGGAGGAGTATTGCAGTTGATCAAAAGTTAAACATGAGGCTAGCCAGGAACCCTAGTGCAGGAAACATATGTCTGTGGGAAATAGAGCCTCAGTTGTAACAGTGCTTGTATAGAAATACTTCTAGAGGCATTGTTTATAATTTTCTCATGGTAGAATCGGCCATGATATTCAATAAAAGATGAAAGAGAAACACAACGTATGATTTTAACCATGAACATACATGAAGGGGTGAGGGAAGCAAAACAAAATAAAGTGTAAACATTGAATTGTTAGTTCTGAGAATCTCTGCATGGTTGTTGAGAGCAAATCATGTCAGAGAGAGACAGAAAGAGAGAGAGAGAGAGAGAGAGAGAGAGAGAGAGAGAAGAGAGAGAGAGAGAGAGAGAGAGAGAGAGAGAGAGCCTGCTGTATAGTTTAATGGTTATCTTCTGGGTTGCCAGCAAATATATCACGGCTGCATCTCTAGATGGGCCAGTGATGCTCTTTGTCTGGGGTTCAATGATGTGTGTGTAAAAAAATACTAACACCGTATCAGAACTGTACTGGAGGGAAGGTTTATATATCCATTAAATATAAAAGATAATTACCCACTATATGTGAGTAACTTTGCAATCACTTTTCAATGTAAATTTCTCAGGTTTTTAGATTAAAATGTAAAATAGGGAACCTTTGAGAATCCTTAATCATTTGGATAATTTTGTCTTTCAGGATCGACATGTATACAGAGGGTATTTTAGATCTCCTTGAGATGATGATGCAAGTGGTCATGTGTCCCCCAGACCAAAGAGAAGCCAAGATTTCCTTGGTAAAAGAAAAGACCAAAAACCGGTACTTGCCTGCCTATGAAAAAGTAAGTAGGCTGTTTGAATCTGGGGACACTGACTTCCAGGGACAAGAGAAAGGCAGAGGTCGGAAAAGGCAGGGTGCTGCCTCACAGACCGTCCATGAGCCTCCATGGGCAGCTCCCTGCCCACAGGACGCTGTATAAAAATGGCCTGTGAAGGAGCACTGCATGGTCATGCCAATCTAGTGGTCCACATTCAACAGGGTTCAAGGTCATAACCAGAAGTGATCTGTAGTAGGCTGAGTCAGACTAGAGATGGACCTAGATCCTGCAGACACACTGGGCTACAATTCCAGGGCTAACTGCAGAAAACCACAGATGGGAAAATATTCTGTCACATCACATAGGGAGGCCAGAGAGCCACTGGCTGTCAGGAGAATAGGATAGAGCTTCAAAGACGGAGGAGAAGAACCTGAACCAGGACAGTGATGCAGGGGAGAGGAGGAGGCTGATGAAGAGATGTAGAGGAACACTGGCCTGCAGAACTGGGGTCACAGATGGCAGACTTGGGAGGAGAGCCATACACATCCACACATGAAGGTGTGTCGGTGTACATGTGACACCTCTCCTAATCAGGGCTTCAGACTGACTTGATCTTCTGTCAAGTAAAGCTAAGAGCAAAACTCTGTTCCTAGAGGTTAAGGGATCCTACACATTCCTGAGAGACCTGACTTTGACCCTATTTATAGTTCACTGAAAGTTCACTCATGGCTGCCTCTGCTCTGTGGAAACAGTGAGGGATTTAGGAGCGATCAGGTCCCCACACAGCCCTCTTGTGTCAAGGCTCTGTCTCACAGGACGTAATGTTCAGCCATAGCAGCTTGAATTATCTCTGATGCGTGATTCATGATCTCCAGGCACACAGTGAACTCTGTACTGAGAATATTTGATGCTTCCTTTTGTAGTTTTAGGTTTTTATCTTCCTTCCCTGTTTTCCTTTTCTTTACAACAGGATTTCTACATTTTATAGCTCTGGATCTCTTGGAACTCTCTCTGTGGTCCGGCCTCAAGCTCTCAGAGATCCACCTGCCTCAGCATCTCGAGGGCTTGAATTAAATGTGTGTGTCACTATGCCTGGCTTTCTTTGTTTCTAAGTGTGGTCATTATATTTTTTTCTCTGTAGACATGTACACTCTAATAAGGGGATCACAAAGCATTTTAATTCTTCTCTACTTGTAGCTCGTGATGTAGTAAGTGCTTGTCCTTTTGATTATCTGTGATTTTCATATTGCTGGAATAGTTAAGTAAATGTCATAAACTGTAACTAAGACAGTTCTATTATTAAATCTTCTCACAACCAGAAATGTTGAAATAAATGTTATATAAATACATAGCCACCTATCAGATAGTAATATTAGCCCCATATGATGTTGGCATGCTTGTCTGCCTAACATTCAGGCGTTATCCATACAAAGTTACTTAGAGACTCCGACTCAGTTCACCCTGTACAATTCAGCCCTGTCAATCATGACACAGTGAAGGTTGGGAGTCAGAGCCGATGCTGTACAGGGAGGATGTACTGTAGCTCAGCCAGGTGTATTTCAGATTCCAGAGAACCGAGGAGAGCAGACACAGGAGAGGACAGCCACAGGGTGTTCTCTGGTGACTGATGTTCCCTGCAGGTGAGGTCTCTGCCCATGAGACTGAACAGATAGGATGGGGAGAGGAATGTCCTGAAGTCCCGGTGCTCTGTCATTTCAAACTAAGGGGAGGAGCCATGATGTGCAAGGGGCTAAGCCCTTGTCCCACGTGGAAAATGTACACAGAGTGGTTTGTGAAGGGCGTGGGAATGTGGCAATGACAGAGAAAGGTCACCTCAGCTTTAAAGAGGAGGTCGCGTGCCTGACTTCTCATGCTGCCTCTTGCATCACAGGCCTGTGTCTGCAGTTGTACACCTGCTGAGAAGAGTCAGAGACTCTTTGGGAGACTTGGGAAAGGGTAGTGGCCCCAGGTCAACCCTGAATGTTCATTATCTGTCTCCTTTAATTTGTCAGGTCTTGAAGAGCCATGGACAAGACTACCTTGTTGGCAACAGGCTGACCAAGGTGGACATTCACCTGCTGGAAGTTCTCCTCTATGTTGAAGAGCTTGACTCCAGCCTTCTGGCCTCTTTCCCCCTGCTGAAGGTGAGAGAGGCAGAGAGGCAGCCGCACACACATGCCTCTGAGAATATGATATAATATAATATAATATAATAATATGCCTCTGGGCTACTGAGGGCCCACCCTTTGGCCTCCAAACTGTACTATTAGACACTGGTTTCAGACATAAAAATAATCTTTTGTGTATGAAAATTTGAGGCTGGTACCCCAAGAAGAATATATTTTTGCATTGAAAAAGACGCAGGACCCCACAGCTCTCTACCACAGCCCTGTTCCCTGCAGGCTGCTTCTGGCCTTCATCTTCCATCTCATGTGGCCTGTCTCTGCACACTCAGTGTCTGAGCAGGTCTCTGTCATGCTGACCTCTTCCTCAGCTCTGACTTCTCAGCAGTGTGCTTCCTACTCCACCACCCTCATTCTCCCATCTCCCACCCCCCAAAGGACCTGCCATCTTTAACTCCACTGTGAAAACTGGCTGTGAGTTGCTCCTAGTCAGATTTTGATATTTCCTGTCCCCATTTCCTACTCAGTTTTTCACGTCTTCACTTTTCTTTAGTTGTATCTGCTTTCACACCCGAGAGACACAGTGCTCCGTGCTCTGCTCCACACTCTGCACAGGGTGTCAGGGGCCTGAGGAGAAGGCAAGTGGAGGTCAAAGGAGGTCTTAAGGAAATTATGCTGAGCTACAGTTCCTAGCTCATGGATTTGTCGTTCTTCTCATGTCTACACTGGACCTGTTGCAAGGATGCAGTTGGTCGTGTGCTGGGGGCTCGTGTGTTTTGGACTGTGTACTTAAGCAGTTCTGACTCTCAGGCTGTTTTCTGGATCATAGGCTCTGAAGAGCAGAATCAGCAGCCTGCCCAATGTGAAGAAGTTCCTGCAGCCTGGCAGCCAGAGAAAGCCTCCGCCTGACATGAAAAAAATTGAAGAGGCCAGGAAGGCTTTCAACATTAAGTAAAGCTGCAGTGATAGAGTCCACAGACACCAGTCACTGATGTTAGTAAATAATAGGAGAAACTGTTCATCCTGGTTCTTGTGATATAATAATTATCAACAAATGGTATGTGCATCTCATGTCTTCAACCTGTTGAGCTGGGATTGCAGACAGCACTTAGGAAGAAGAGGGCAAACAATAATCCCTACAAATAAAAGCAAAGCTTGTAAAAACGAGGAAAAACTAAATAAAAAGAACATTAACAAAAGCAAAGAAGTGACTAACATCATTTTAGAATTACTCAAAATGTCTAAAAATAAAATTAATCTACAAAAGAAAAAATTAAAAGAAAAATGGGAAAAAATAAAGAAGAAAAATTTAAGGTCCAAAAATAAGAAAGAAAGAAAGCAAGATGTAGGAAAAGAAAGATTGCAAGTCGGGGGAGCAGGAAATGGGTAACTAGTAAAAGGATTTATTTAAAGAAGAAAAAATAACAGAGAAAATAAAATTAAAATTTTAAATTAGTGAGGGAGAACCTGGAGAGCTGGCTGAGAGGTGACAGACACAGCTGCTCTTGCAGAGGACCCAGGTTAGGGCCCAGCATCTACAGGACATCGCACTACCATCTGTCACTCCAGCTCCAGAGAACCTGAGGACCCCCTGACCTCTGTGGTCACTAACATCTGTGATACACATACATACCTGTAGGCAAAACACCTCAACACACAAAATAAATATTTAGATTATTTTAATGGCAAAAGTCAAAGAAAGGGAAAATACACATTCCAGTAAACTAACAATAACAGAAAATTTCCTTGAAAAAACTCTGTCTTTAGTGCAGGCCTTTAATCCCATCCCTTAGGAGACATAGCTACAAGAACCTCTGTGAGTTTGGTGTCAGCCTAGTTTACATAATGAATTCCAAGACAGCCAGAGCTACATGTTCCCTTCTCTCAAAAAATGCATAAGAATATTCTGTCCTTGCCCCGACTGGAACCCCTGGCTTCATCCTTTCTGTGCAATATCAAATATCCAGGCCCAGTCCTGTCCTGAACATCTTCTGTTGCGGTCTAGCCTGTGGGTCCTTCTATTCCTACTCTCTGCATACGTCCCCTTCCTCAGATCTAGCCTGGGCTCCACACCATTGCCCTGATGTAGTCTGGTGAGCTCCACTTCCACTGCCATCAACCTGCATCTCAGGCCAGCATGCACACCGTGCACACACGCAGACCCTCCCCAGCTGTGGGAGACCCAGAGGCCCTTGTGCTCACAGATAAGCACTGGGGAACCAGGAATGCCACACACAGGGTTGTCCCTTCAAAGAGTGGGAGGCATTACCTGTTTCCCACCCAGGAGGCTGGGAAACAATGTGGATCACAGCCTGGTGACCT
>JAQHUG010000884.1:0-10724 GCA_028555095.1 Dicrostonyx torquatus | reverse complement strand
AGAGGGTAATGTCCCTGTGAAAATATATTTTAACACCTCAATAAAATGCTTTCAAACTGAATACATGCACACATCAAGAAGATTATCCACTGCCCTCAAATGGGCTTTTTCCTGGAGATGTGAGGATGGATCAGCATATGCAAGTCAGTAATTTAAAATATCAGATGTACAGAGTTAAGGACAAAAATTACTCAGTCATACCAATAGATACAAAAAGAGATAAAAGCCTTTCATAATAAAAGTCCTAGAGAAAATGAGGCTCAGGGGAAACATACCTCAACGCAATAAAAGCTCTATATGTGACACCCATAGTCAACATCACCCTTAATGGAGAAAAACTTAATCCCATTAAAATAAGGAATGAGACAGGGCTGTCCACTATCCCTGTTTATTTCAATATAGTGCTTGGAGCACAAGCCAAAGAAATAAGGCATAGGAGGGAATTAAAGGGATACAAATAAGAAAATAAGTTGAAGTATCACTATTTACTGATGGTGTGATATATATATAATATGAGATCACAAAAATTTCACCAGAAAATGTCTAGAAATGACTGAAAATTTCAATAAACTGTCAGGGTAGAAAATCAACTTGTATAAAAGGGGGGAGAGGTGCGGGTTGTGTTCCCGGCACCCAGCTCCTAGCCCCCAGCCGCCAGCCTGATCAGCTTCTGGTTGCTTGCTTATGCCCGAAATAACCACATGACAATTATATTCATTTAAACTCTGCCTGGCCCATCATCACCAGCGTCTTCTTGGCTAGCCCTCACATCATAAACTAACCCATTCCTAATAATCCGTGTGTCACCACGAGGTGGTGACTTACCAAAAAAGTCTAACCTGCATCCATCTGCGGTGGGAGCATCATGGTGACTCTCCCACTTTGTTTCTTCCCAGATCTTCTGTTCTGTCTACTCTGCCCACCTAAGGGCTGACCTATCTTACAAGCCAGTGAGAGTCTTTATTTAACCAATGAAAGCAACAGAAATAAAGGACCCTCCTACATCAACTTACAAAAATCAACAGTTGTTCAAAACACCAGCAACAAACCATGCTAAGAAAAGGTCATGTTCCCATCCACAATAACCTTTAAAAAATTAAACATATAGAAATAAACCTAAACAAAGAGATGAAACATCTTTACAGTGAAAGCTATAGTTCCCTGGAGAAAGCTACTGACAAAGACACCAGAAAAGGGAAAGTCCTCGTGTGCACATGGGTTGGTAGAATTAACACTGTGAAAATGGCCATTCTATCAAAAGCAATTGACTGATTCAATGAAATTTCAATTAAAATCCCCATAACACTTTTTACAACAATAGGAAAATGTAATAAAATTCACACGGAACCACAAAAGCAATCCTGAGCAGGAAAACAAATTACCCATTTAAAAAAGCCCTGTGGATGTGAGCAAAGAGTTCCCAGAGGAGAAATTAAGTGGTTAAAAATTATGCCCCATTCAGAATGTCTAGGCACACACACTCACAAAAACCCTGACAACTCATGATGAAGAGATTGTTGGGAAAGGGAAACCCTTATCCACTCCTGGTGGGATTGCAAACCAATGAAGCCTCCAAGAAATCATCTACGGACTACTGCCATCTTCCCAAACCAGTATAATTCCTAACTGCATTCTAAATACTTATTCTTATAACCATAGATAGGTATAACTCTCACTGAAGAGGAGGTGATACAAATACATATTTTATACTTTTTTATATGCACCTAACAAAATCAAATTACTACTCTATTATATACAACTTAATGGAAAGCTATGCTGAGAAATTATATAGGAATGTAGAATTTTCATGACATCACCTCTCATGAATGAGGCTTCTATTTGCAGATGTTGGGAACCATAACAGAAAGTCACAAATGATCAAAATGCAGAAAATAACTGACTGTGATTCCTAGGCTCAACTGATAATCTATACCAGAGCTCCCACACCAAAGGCTCAGGGTACACCAAGGAAAAGGGGCAGAAGGATTATAAGAGCCAAAGAGACAAAGTCTTCTGCAAAATTGTGGCTTATATGACAGAAAAGCTACACCCATAAAATTTCAACATGGCTGACTAAACAAGACCTGAACAATCCCAACACTAATTGATAGCTCAGTATAGATGAAAGAAATTTTATGGGCCACACCCATAAATAAAGTGCTACAAATATTTTGAGTTTTCTGATACTTGCAAGTGGAAGCATCTCAGATACCACATCTCTAGGCAAACAGCATCAGAGAATGCGCTTAGAGGCTTCTGAGGGGTCAAAGAACAGTGTGGGTCTCTGTTGAAGAGAAGTTGAAGGATGGGGAGTAAGAGATGGGTTAAAACACATTGAAGTGGGAGAGGAGAAGCCCACAGGGATGTCCTCAACTTCCACTCAACCAGGAACTCAGAGATTCTTCTGGACAAACATCACTGTGTTCAGCCATGTCTGTTGGTGGAGTTGGGGATTGATGGCAGGTTCACAATTTACACTGTGGGAAGTTCCATAGAGGGCTTGGAATAGTCATAGCTGCTGCATCTGTCTTTTGGTGACATTTTGGTGACCCTCAGACTTTGATAAAAAAATAAAAGTCACACAGCCAGGGCTATGTAGTAAGACCCTGTCTCAAAAAAAAAAAAAAACTAAATGCAAATAAAATTCAGAAATGTGCAAAGATTCTCTAATTTGTTAAATGCTCTAAAGAACAACAAAGTTTGTAGGCTACCTTCCACCAAACATCAAGTGTTCCCAAGCCTGGCTTCAGCCTGTCCCTTTAAGGCCCCACATTAACTTTGGTACTGTGACCTTTTGCTTCATTGGCATTGGCTGTCATCCTCTGGGATCATTTACTAAAAGGACCTCAGATGTTAATGACCTGTGACTTTAAGTTCCAATGTCTTTTAAAATTTGATACACTGTTTGCTTTGGATTGCCTTTTGACTAATAAATATAGTCTATCATGACTCAACTACTTTGGTGAAATTCTGCCTGGCTGGTCTCTTCCAGAACTTTGAACACTCCCTCGACTTCATGACCTGCTCACTCCCACTTCAGAGTCCAGGAGCTTGTGGAGACCCAAATATGTGAGCCTATGCCACCTTGTCTGAAGGTCAGAGAGTTTGAGTTCATTTTGCTTGCTCAAAGTTGTTGATAGCAAGTTTGGCTACACACCCTGACCTAGGGTTGGTTACCTGATGTTTTGGTCATTAACATGGCCCATAGAGGCAGATCCACTCCATGCTGACCAAAGGTCAGAGAATTCAAGCATACTTCTGCTTCTTCTTATGGAATAGGAGGTTTGACTTAGGGAATGGCTGCCTGCAGGATACTTGGCCTAAGGTATTTCTACTGCACCAACCAACATATACTTTACTCAGGAATTAATGGATTGATGGCTCAAAGTATTGGAGCAAGTAACTGTTCTGGTTGGCTTTTTAAAAAATATTTATTTATTTATTATGTATACAAAGTTCTGTCTGTGTGTATGTCTGCAGGCCAGAAGAGGGCACCAGACCTCATTACAGATGGAGTGAGCCACTGTGTGGTTGCCGGGAATTGAACTCAGGACCTTTGGAAGAGCAGGCAATGCTCTTAACCAATGAGCCATCTCTCCAGCACCTCTGGTTGTCTTTTGTATCACGGTAAAGCAGTCTTTTGCCTTCTTACTCCCCTTTTGTTTTGGGGTATAAAAGTCTAGGGAAAATAAACCACAGGTGAACTCAGAATGCAGAACTCAGTATGCAGCAGGCACTGAGTTGCCTTCCCACCACTATCCTGTGTCTTTGTGTTTCTTTCTTATCTCTGTTCCTCCTACTTAACATTTCTAATCCTCACACTCCTGCTTGGAATGTACAAACTGCCACAGATGATTAAAATATAGAGCATCTTTCATACTATTGTTCAGGGAGAAATGCGACAAAGTCAGCAGGAGGCTAATCAATGACATCACACAAAGGGAACACAGAGTTTCTCAAGAGCATTAGAGACGGAGAACACAGAGGGACTGATAACTCAAGTCTCTTCAGGAGGAGCAGCCACGTTCCCAGGAACCAAAACCTTAACTCCTTCGAAGTCCAGGCCTCCACCCCAGGCTGGCCTTGCCAAGTCCACTCCTGAGCAAGGGCACAGAACTAGGTTCCTCTTGTTCTTCATTGGGGCTTCTGAGAAAGCCTTAGATTGGTGGAATTTCAGTAATGTTTCTTTTACAAATGTGTGTGCCCTTGTATTAGGGGCATAGACATCGTCTTGATGGATTTTTCCTGTGACAGATATGAAATGTCTTTCTTCATCTCTTTTGGTTAATTTTAGTTTGAAGCCTATTTTGTTAGATATTAGGATAACTGTATCAGCTTGTTTCTTAGGTCCACTTGATGGGAGAATCTTTTCTCAACCCTTTACTCTGAGCTGAAGTCTGACTTTGAAGTTGAGCTGTGTTTCTTGTATGCAACAGAAGGACAGATCCTGTTCTCATATCTGTTCTCTTAGTCTGTGTAAGACAGGTGAACTCTCAACAAGGCCCAAACATGCTTCTAAAGCATGGCTAACACTCCTCAGAAGCACGAATGATTAAGAGGCAAAGAGAGAGAGGCTCAGAGTGAGATGACACAGGTGTGTTGGTGCCCACATTAGCTGTCATGCTGGGGAAGAGTATTTGGGGGTGTTAAGCCTTTGAACTTCTCTTTTCCATGTTGGCTCTACCCAAGGCTCTTGGGAGCATGCCAGAAAAAATATTATCTCCAAGCTGCACTCTCAGCTCTGTAAACTTTTCTCCAGAGAAAGTTATTTCAAAGAACGCACGTGTAGAACACGTTCCACTTTTATTAGAGATAATGTTCAGGATTTGTATCAAAGAATGTTTACATTTGTTATTTCGGAGGTGGGACATGATGGGCCACAGAATGTCCTCTCTAGTCCTGCACACGGGGACACATCTCAAGCACTAGGGAAAGTTGGTCCACACTCACAGAGGTCTCCAGCGTGCACCACACTTGCCCAGCCTTGGGGACTCGGAACCAAGCCCTGCAGAGCCCCTTGCTCAGGGCTTCCCTCTGTCTGCACAGGGACCTGATGGGGGAAGCCCAGCATGTGGATGGAGAGCAGCAGGCCCAGCTGAAGAAATGGTGAGGGCTGAGCCTGGGCTGCAGAAAGACTAAAGTGCAGGCAGGCTAGAAGAACAGGGACATGGTCACTGGAAAATGGCACCAACAGCTGAGGGCCCCCTCCCTTCAGGGCTGGGACAATGGACTCAGTTTTGAGGCAACAGCACCCTCAGCAGTGCTCCTGACTCAGCCCCTGCTGTGCACTTGAGATCTCCAGTTCTCTCCAGCAAGTCTCCACAGTGCTCTCCTGGACACTCACCTTCCCCACAGGTTTTCTTTCTTCCTCTGTCACGAGCTCGCTGCCTGTGACATGGAGTCTTTCATGAGCAGTGTCAGACACAGCTCTTCCCTGGAACTGACTGACACACGGACTTGAGACTCTGTTGTGCACATGTGCATCACCCTGGAGTGCAGCTCTGCTGCTTTGCCAGCTGTTTGTAGAGAAGTGGAGCGGATTCTACACCTGAAGAGAAATTAGCAGTGTACAGCAGAATACAATGAGACCAGTCCTGGACACTGGGAGAGTGTGCAGACTCAGGCAAGTGACATGCACCTCTGAAGCCACCGAGGTCAATATGCAATGATTAATACCTTGAGACCTACGAATCAGTGATTATAACTAAAATCACAAGTGAATTTGTGGGTCTGTGAGTTAAGTCAGTGCCAGATGTCCTTTTTTGTGGGTAAGGGCTCTGAGCGTGAACTTGGCATCAGGTAACAGATATTCCCACAGTCTTAGAAATGACATTGATAGGGCTGGAAAATGGCTCAGAGGTTAAGAGCACTTGTTGGTGTTGTTAATACAGATATAATATCATGGTATTACCCATAAGCAGGAAGCTGTGTAATCTGTACTTTAGCCCAGCCTTGAATTTAAGACAATTTTTAAATTCTGTAATTTAGGAATTACTCAACACGGTATCTCCTAAACTCAGTAGTTTAAAGTCACATTTTGTTACTCTAGCTGAGGCTCTGTGGATTGACTTAATCAAGGAAGATCATTGTATATAAGATTCTTATGAAGCTTTTCCTTCTTCCTTCCTCCCTATCTCTCCACCAGATATGTGTGTGTGTGTGTGTGTGTGTGTGTGTGTGAGAGAGAGAGAGAGAGAGAGAGAGAGAGAGAGAGAGAGAGAGAGAGATGCTGAGTAGCTTTATAGTTGTATATAGAAAGCCTGTGTGAGGTCATTTACAGGACTGTAGGGACTACATTGAAGGACTCTAGATTTTCAAGAAGGGATGGTGCCTCATAGGTCCCTCCCTCTGACTTGTCATGTTTCTAGTCTTATCTTGAAGCTCTGAAATCCTGAACTCTGGGGGAGTCAATGGGAGTGGCTGTTTTCTATTGGTCCCCACCCTGATCGTGAGAATGGTCACCTTATTAAAGTAGCTTCCACACTCATCTGGAACAGGAGTTGGGGAGCTGTGTCGAGTGGAAGCCTGGACTCTCACTAGGTCAGTTTTCTCTTTCATAACCTGTGTAACAAGTTCTCATGTCTCCATCAGTGGAAAATAGCTTTTCAATGTTTTATTTAGCATGCATTAATTGTATGAAAGAGTTGGTTCTATTATGTAATTTCTACTCATGTATATATAATATAGTTTTATCATATTCATTGCTCAATACCATTGACTTTAGCTGTGTTTGATTCTGGTTCATATTGTTATGCCCAGATCAGAGGATCACCCAAAAAACCTGGAGCCTGTCCTTGTAAGCAAAAGCAAAGAGCTGCTATTCAAGGTTGAACTCGAATCCTCGATCCATCTGATACTGCAGTGAGAATGGAGAGCAATGAGCCAAATTGGGGTAGGATTTGTATCCTAGCAGAGGTTGGGGTGTTGTGGAGAATGGGAACCAGGTGTGTGTAGGACTAAGGGACATCTGGTGATCCTATCTACAATAGTTGCAATGTCAGGTATTTTCTTTGGAACGCTAGGTATTTTCCCCTTGATGGTTCTATTCCTGGGTGGTGCCTGAGTGGTCTCAGTTTGTGGTCTTTTCTGGAGCCAGATCTTGCCTTAGGGTAACCTGAAACTCAGGCCTGTTCTTTGACTGGCTGATCTCTATTGAGCTTATGAAGACTGGGTCATACATTCCTCTCTTCACAAGTACAGGTGACAGGACACAATCAAGGGTCCTGCTTGCCTAGGGATTCAAGGGGATGGTATTGGGACCTAAGGACTAGTAGCTAACAGATTTTTCTACGGCAGTGACCATCCTCTGCTACTGGGCCTTATAGCTCTGATCTTTGAGTACAACCAAATTGTAAACTGAACGTCTTCTTTGCTTCTGCATAAAGGACCAGAGTATCTTATTCTATTGCAGAAACATTTTAGTTAATAAATCCATTCATTAACAACTCTGAGCCTATTTTCCTGCTATGGCAATGGACATTATAGGTAGCCATTTTGTTCCCCAAGCCAGGGAGTACCCCCTTGACTCAGCATTTCAACCTATTTTGGACAGGGAGCACAGGATGACTTTTCTATAACTACTTCAAGGTGACATTGGGGCATTGTTATCAGGGCCCAAGAAGGCCGACAGGTTGGTCAGAGGCAAGGAAGGATTCAGGCAGTGGGGCACTCATCAAGAGCATCTGGTTGGTTGACTGCACTGAAGACACAGGGAGCATTCACATAGGCTGGACTGGTCCACATCAGCTTCCAGCACGTCCAGGGCTCACAGTCATTTGGAACAGCTGCTGGTGCTTAAATGTGTCTGTCAACCAAGTGGAAACCTGTTGAGACAAGTTTAAACTAGGAACAGAAGTTAAAATTTACGAACTTACAGGAAAATATTCAGTCCCATTGTCCTAGTAAGTGAGAAAGGGAGGAATCTCAAGAGCAGGGGAGAGAAAAATATGATCCTCAGCTCTAGACACATGGGGAAACCTTAGGCTGTACCTATCTGGAGTCCTTTAGACCTGTGGGAAGTGGATCCAAGTTTTATGACTTCTCAGATTCTCTAAAACTTACATGAATGTTTTTGTTTACAAAAAGAGACTTAAAAGTTTTAGATACATACTGAAAACCATATCGTAGAAGAAGCAGGTAACAGGTATCTATAAAACAGCAGGAGTAGACACATACCATTGAGTCCTAGCAAAAACTACAAGTTTGGGTTAAGAGCATCTACATATTCCTCTGTCCAGAGAGCCAGAGAAGGACTGCAGTGAGAAGTACCTTAGAGTCTTATTAACTTATCAGAACTTTATTAATGTTAAGCTCTGAACTCATATACCATAGCAGGGGGAGAAATTTGGAACACTTTTTATATCTTAAAGTATTTACTTATATCTTATATATATAACTTAAATAATTTTTGAGACCCTTCAAATTTGTAAGCTTTCATATCTTTATAACTGAAAACATTTTTAGTCCCTAAAAACTTGTATAGATTTTAATCTTTTATCCTTTTTCTTCGTTCACCCGAGACACAGACAGTTACTACTGAGAATAGTCATTTCTAATCACGTTCTAATCATATTCCTTTAGTGAAAAGTTACATCTGAAACCTGTTTATCTTTTATTATGAAGCCTGTCAAACTATCATGAATCCTGTTTATCTTTTCTTATGATCAAGATGAACCTGTCTACCTCTTCTCAACAGGAGACCTAGTAGCTCTAGGAAAAACAACTCTTGATTTTTACACATGAAATGAGCTAAGAAGCTGGCTGCAGCCTAGGGGAAGAACATGGTTGCCTGTTGCTAAGCTGACAGCTATAGCTAGTTCATTGGTCAATTCTATCAGAGATCCAAGAAGGGTAAATTATAGCTGAGTGTAGAGCAAGAACTTCCGAATCTATTTAAAATGATAGAGACCAGCTCATACCAGTGAGCCATACCCAGGTCTCCATAGTGCCTGAGGCAGAACTATCAGAACAGTACCAGTCTCCGCCAGGTCCATAAGGTGAGAGTCTTCTCTGTGGAGGAACATGGGTAAGACCTATCTTATTTTGTCAGGCACAGGGGTGCTATCAACTCTCCAGTGTCCTACTGCTTGTCCACAACCTGGCCAGGGTCTTAGTGGCAGTTATTTCACTGGGGCATCTTGCGCAGTGGTCAGCATTGCCAAATCCAGGTGGAGTAATCGTGGTGCCTCGTAATCTTCTTTGGAGACCTTGAGACACTGATAGGATAGAAGCTGCCTGTGATAGGGCAGAATAGAGCTAGGCAGGGAAAACTAAACTGAATGTTGGGAGAAAGAAGGCGGAGTCAAAGAGAAGCCATGTAGCCGCCCACAGGAGACAGATGTCTCCAATGGAGCCCGCTGAAACTTTGTAGGTCTGAGCAGCTGGGAATGAACAAACAGCCTTCCCCAACAAAAGTTTATTCCTGTAATTATTTACATCATCACTTAACATGATTATAATTAAAAAAATAATCATTCTTAAGGATGACTGTTTAGTTGTGTTCCCTAACATTCTACAATAAGTTAGCTACTTTTATAAGACTTGGCTTTATATCCCATTCCTGTCAGGTTTAGCCATAAAAAATAATGATCTTGATTTAGATCTCTTTTAACATTAAAATAACATTTTTAAGTAACTCAGTTTATCCAAAAAGCTTAAGCTTAGCAAAGTTAGCAAAGACAAGGAGGCTAGACATACATTCTAAGGACTAAATACACCTTGAGTAAGGAGAGATATTCTCTAAGCCATTAGTTTTTAACTTTCCCAATGTTTTGAACTTCTAATATAGTCCCCCATAGTGCAGTGAACCCCCATTCAAAATTTTTTCCATTGCTCTTTTAGAACTGCAGTTTTGTCATTGTTATGAATCTTAATGTAAACATGTGACACGCAGGCTATCCATTCTTACCCCTGTAAAAAGGTTGTTTAACCCCCAAAGCATCAGACTCACTGGGCTGAGAATCTGCCTCAAGCCGTTGGCCAGACTGCTTAGGTCATTGTCTTGCTGCATCATAAGAAATGAACACCCCAGGTTCTGGTGTGTGAAGTTTATGGCTGTGGCCCTAAGTTTTAGCTTTTTAAGTTCAAATATTAACAATATAAAAGAATTTATAAACTTTAAAATGTCCTTAGCCTTATAAATTTAAATACGTTAAACACTGTCCTGCAAAAGGTTTAAAATCACTCAAATGTCCTCCTGCTATACCAAAATATAAAGTACCTTCTTTTCCTTTCAGAGGGAGAGAACACGGCATAACCATAATCTGTATAAGGCAAAATCAATCTCCAATAGAGTAAGCCATTTAAAGTTCAACATCTGGGGTTCATTTATAATACTTTTGGTTTTTTGTTTTTGAGAGGAGGTTTAGATCAGCTCTTTGGCCCCACCCTCAGCAGTATACACATAGCCAGCATTCTTACTCTCAGCCTGCTCCATTTCACTGAGGCTGGTGCTTCTGGTGATTATCACCTGGCACTGGCATTTCTAAAACTTTTAAGGTCACCATAGCAACTGGACTCCCTTTGGAACTCTAGCCCTCCCATAAATTTGCAAACCTCAGCTGTTCCCTCTGGTCCTTTTTTGTATTTCTTGTTTGTTTGTTTTTTCTTTATTTTTTATTGTTAAAAGAAAAATTTACATTTACTCCCCTTGTCCCAGGCCCTCCTGCTCCCCCACTACCCCACCGCCCTCCCCCTGCTTCCTTAAGATGGGGCAGGATACCCTG
>JAQHUG010000883.1:83576-102001 GCA_028555095.1 Dicrostonyx torquatus | reverse complement strand
GGAGCTTCATGGCGACTCTCCCACTTCCTTTCTTCCCAGAACTTCCATTCTGTCTACTCTGCCCACCTAAGGGCTGACCTATCTTACAAGCCAGGCAGAGTCTTTATTTAACCAATGAAAGCAACAGAAATAAAGGACCCTCCTACACCTTGGGGAAGGGTTGAATGGGGGAGGGGAGAGGCAGGGAGAAGAGCAGAGAAAAATGTAGAGCGCAATAAAAATCAATAAAAAATAAAAGCTGCTAACATTATATACTGTTAAAAATACAAGCTAAGAGTCAATTTATAACTGACAAGCTGTTGGTTATAGTCATGCTAAGTACTGGTATGATTAATTGCAGAGATAAGCCTTACCTTGTCCCCCTGTGTGCTTAGGACAAATAGCTGGTGGCAAGGGTTGTCTGCTCAGATATAGGTAATGGAGAGACAGTCCTCAAATGCTCAGAGATCTACAGAAAATGGCATTTAAATGTTTTACTGAAAAGGTTTTTTTATATAATAGAGAGACGTTCCAGCTCCAGACAGCTCCTCTAGTTCCTCCAAAGAAGACAGATGTGCACAGAAAAATATGTAGTCAAAACCGGCTCAAAAGTGGCAGCCCTAGCCACTGGGAAAACCTGTCTTTCACCTCAACTACTGCAAAGACTCTCTCAGATGGTGGAGAAAACAGGACACTGGAAAATTGACAGCTTCGAGTCGCCTAAGGCAAAAGGTAGGCTGGTCCTCCCATGAGTCCTTACTCCACAGAAGCCTAAGGGATCTTCTGGGACCTTGCCAGCCTGAAGACAGATGTTGCCCTATCACCTAACCTGAACGACCTTGGAGGACCCCTGGATGGCTAAGTAGGCAGACAGCAAGTAAGTCTCTGTCATTTTTTTAAATCAATAACCACAGGTAATATTTATTCCTCTCAGAACTCTGATGTTCTTTGATGACTAATAGCTTTGCCAGATTAAAAGCAACAACCAAGGCTTCAGCTGCCTTCTCAGTTCTCTGTAAGATTCAGGTCACAGGTCTCACTCTCTTTAAGCTAATAAAATGTCTAGATACAGTTTACCTGTATCTCTGAGCTACCAGACTCAGAGAGAAAGAGAGATGACAGAGAAAAAAGAGACAGAGAGAGACAAAGTGATAGAGAGATAAAAGAGACAGAGAAATAAAGAGACAGAGAAAGAGAAAAAAGTGAAAGAGAGAGAGAAAAACTCACAAAACAGATTTCAGTATACTTTCTTACCATTCCTTTGTATAAAAGAACTTTATAGTGACTGCTCTCAGTGGTCACCTGGTAAAGTAAATAAAAGTTGTTTGATGATACAAATCTTAATATGTAAAAATCTAAAAAAGTTTAAGGGTCTAAGAAAGTGTTTTTAAGATGTGCAAAAGAAAATGACTTAAGGTATGTCAATGAAAATGTTTTAGGGTACCAAAAAAGTGACTTGAGATGTGTAAATACAAGATATAAAGATCTGAGGATAAAAAGGCTTAAATATTAATAAAAAATAATTAGAGATGTTTAAAAACCTTGTTTCAGATTTCTCTCATTATGCTGCTGTTATATTTAGGACTCCAAAATTTCATAGTCTTAACATTAATTGACAGAATTCTGATAAGCTATTAATCGAGCTCTACAGAGTACTCAAAGATGCTTTTCATTGTGCAGAAAACATCTGTCACAACTTTCTAGATAAAAAAAAAATGTTAACATTTACAGCCAGATTCATTTCTGACACGAGTATACTGCCATTTCTGCAATGTAAACATCAGTAAGATTATAAACAAGGAGATGTTAATGTCTAAAACATATCTTTTCATAAACTTAAAAGTTTATGCAAGTTTCAGAGAACCAAAGAAGTCCTGAGACTTAAATCCACTTCTCACAGAGCAAAAGGATTCCAGATAAGTACAACCTAAAGTTCCTACCTGTGTGTTCCTAAGGAGGTTTCTCTCCCTCCCCTGTCTTGAGACTTTTCCCCTTCTCTAAAAGTTTTAATTGTAATATTTTTCCATTAAATTCCTAAATTTTCCTGTTTGTCTCTGGTCTATAGCAGTCCTAGCAGGGTTCCATTTGGCTGACAGCATGTCCAAGAAGCAGCTGCTGACTACAACCTTTGAGCCCAGCAATTGCTAAAAGCTGACATGGACTGATCCAGTTGATGAGAATACAGCTTCTCTCCAAATGGGTCAAACCAGGCCCTCCTGTTTAGTGCCCATTATCCCCTCTTTACCTTTGATTGGCCTCCAGCTTTCCTGGGCCCTGAACATCTACTCCCTGTTTCAGCTTGAAGCAGCTACAGAAAAAAGAATACATCGTCCTTGTCCCCAAACCAGGCCAAAAAAGACCAAGTCAAAGACTTTAATCAAAAAAAAATCAAAAATTTGATTCAATTTACAAATCAAAGGGGAGAATGAAGAGTCCAGGAATAAGAAAGTAATTAGTGACTTTTGCTGTAATCTACTCTGAACCATATTCCATGATAGCTGCCTAGTTATCCATTGACTTGGAACTCACTCCCCTCCTTAGTATCTATGTTGACTGACCCATGGGTAGGGGCCAAGATCATAAAAGTTCCTTTGTTCAGACCTAATGCTTTGTGCCCTAACTATAAAAGGTGAGTTCAGAAACTAGCCTTAAGCCACAGCCTAACAAACACCATCTCTGGCTGTGGTCTCAGTTAGCTGATAAGCTTCTGTGCCCCAAGGTGTTTTTCGTTTTAAGTTTGCTTCTGGTTTTCCTGGAATCTGGTTTCTGAAATAAAGTTTGCTTCTGGTTTATTAGACTTGGTGGTGTTCTCATCTTTGTGCAACCCCCGTGGACCCAACATAGACAACATGGCTGGCACTGAGTTCATAGAGAGCCACCTGCCTCTACTTCTAGAGCACTGGGATTAAAGGAGTGTGCCATCAAGCCTGGCCTAATGTGCTCTATATTTTAGGAAACTAGAACAAGAAAGATTGCATGTTTGGCTCAAATACAATTTATTTTTTAGTCTTTGGGATTAAATACAAGGCCTTGCAACATGCTAAACAAGACTACCCTACCTCTACCTTGACCCCTCACTTCTAGGAAGAGCTTCTAAATGCCCCTATTACTTCAGTGTGTGTGTGTGTGTGTGTGTGTGTGTGTGTGTGAGAGAGAGAGAGAGAGAGAGAGAGAGAGAGAGAGAGAGAGCCCAAGTATAAGGTATAAGGTTTGAGGACAACTTGCAGGAATCAGTTCTCTCCTTCTACCATGTGTATATGGGCTCTCCAGGAATGAAACTCAGGTCATCAGTTAAGGTATTCAGCACCTTTAGCCACTGAGCAGGCTTGTTGGCCCTGCACAATATAGTGTCTTCAGAATGTCTCTGACAACACCTTGAGACTTCAGTCTGTGGGAATCCTAGGGGTGCTCAGTCACTGCCCACATATTCCTGGCCCTCTCCACACATTGACCCCACCTGCCACATGTGTGGACAGTGGTGATGCCTGTGATTTACATCCCTATGGTCTCTGTGCCCCTCTCTGACAGTTCAGGGCTGCACACAACTGTCCTGCCAACCTGAGGCAGGGTTCTTCAGAGAGTTTTGAAGTCACAGGAACAAACTGACATGGGTTTTCAGTTGAGCTTTGAGAGGGATTTTTTACAGAAAGTAAAAGGTGGAAACGGGATTGTCACTACATTGGCTGCACTAAGCAAACCAGGAAGCACTTCTCTGGGGGACACTGGAGTTGATGGACAGGACCCACTGACCCCTCTTGTTTTCAAACATCTACCTTTTGTAAAGAATCAAGAGGCTGAGCCAAGGGGTGGTGGCACATACCTTTAATCCCAGCACTCGGGAGGCAGAGGCAGGTGGATCTCTGTGAGTTCGAGTCCAATCTGGTCTACAAGAGCTAGTTCCAGGACAGGCTCCCAAAGCTACAGAGAAACCCTGTCTTGAAAAACAAACAAACAAACAAAAAAAGGCTGTTATGTTGCTATGGCTGAAGTCACAGGGGAAATGATTGTAGGGAGAACTGGCAGTCACCAGCAAGATCAGTCTCAATACTAAAAACTTCCCAAGTGGAAAGTGTACAAAGGAATGTGCATAAAATTAGTCATAATACTGCCTCACCTGAAAATCCTTCTGATGATTTGAAAAAGGCTCAAGAAAGTATAAATGGACCATAAAAGCAGCATTGGAAATGCTCACAATATGGCAGGACAGGCTGCCTGGAGACACTCTGAGGTCAGGTATGAATTGAAATTAGTCCTGTCCTGGGAGGGGACAGTGGTCCCTGAGGGCATCAGGACTAAAGTACCAGTGGCTGCAGGTAGGGGTTCCTGGGGCTTCATCCCAGACTTCCTGGTTCTTCCTTCCAGAAGATGGCTACTTTACTGGCCTAGGAGGATAGTTCCAACACCTGGATGACTTCTGTGGACAGATGAGAAGGGACAAGTTTGCATGTGGCCATGAACTCTAATGGAGCTCTTAGGAAAACAAATTAAAAACAAATCAAAACATTTTGTTGTGTCCAGCTACCTGTGGGGTCAAAAAGTGACATATAGGGGTCAGTTCTTTCCTTTTTTTTTCTTTTTTTCTTGATATTTATTGAGTACTACATTTTTCTCTGCTCATCTCCCTGCCCAGTTCTTTCCTTACCTATAGGTCCTGTGAATTGAACTCAGTCATCAGACTTTACTTGATGAGTGATCTCAGAATCCTAATGGTGTCTCAATGGTCAGGCAAAACTGTAGACGCTGGCACAGGTCAGAGGTGGTGGAGCCTCTGGAACCAGAATTGCAGCAGTGTGCTGCCAGATGTTTGTACTGAGAACAGAAATCAGTTCCTAGGTAAGAGCCAAAATGATTGCCAAGCACTGTGGCCACACCTTTAGTCTAGCATTCACAAGGCCGAGGCAGGTGGATCTCTACTTCAAGGACAGCTTGCCTGGTCTACACAGCAAGTTCCAAGACAGCTGGTGTTGTAGCACAGAGAAACCAAGAAACTTCATTTGCTACAAAGTCAAGTGTAATAGTGACAGCAGCCTTCCAGTCTTCTGTAGCTATGAAGTTAGTAGTTCATGTGCTCAAGGCCCAACCCAGCACTCAGGAATTCAGGGGCGTCCTTAGCTACATAGCAGGGCTGTATGAGACCCTGTGTTCAAAAAAAAGAAAAAAAAAGAGAGGGATGATTTTGGTGGCTGGCTGAGCCCATAAAGGTGCTTGGCTGGCAAGCCTGAAAATTTGCTCAATCCCTGGAACTTGCAGGAAGATAGAAGGAAAAAAAAACAAACAAAACAAAAACTCCACAGAGGTGTCCTTAGATGTCGCATGTGGCAAGATTCCAGGAGCAACTACCAACAATAACAAAATGAAATTTAGGAAAAAAAATAATTTCTTAACTTTAATACTGCTACCTCTGGGTAAGCTAGATCGTGGCCAGGGTGTCCTGTTCAACTGGAAGCTGTGGTTCAATCTACTAAAGACCAAAATAAAAATAAAATGTCTGTCTTAAGGCTCAGAATCACCATTAGGTGAGGGTCCTGCTTAAACCAGGGCTCATTTACTCAAATGACAAAAATCCTAGCCAGGGTCAAGGGCTCCTCTCTCATTCCCACCTGGAAAGATAAAAAACCTTTTTTGTTTTATTTTGTTGTTGAGACAGGATCTTATATAGCCCAGCTGGCCTCAACCTCCCTATGTGTCCAAGAATGACCTTGAACTCCTCACCTACTGGGCTGTAATTTCTGCAAAGTACCTAAGTCATCAGCAAGCAGTCATTTCTTGCCAG
Organism: Dicrostonyx torquatus; assembly: GCA_028555095.1. NCBI lineage: Eukaryota > Metazoa > Chordata > Mammalia > Rodentia > Cricetidae > Dicrostonyx > Dicrostonyx torquatus. The sequence goes on along the minus strand of JAQHUG010000883.1, from coordinate 96,249 downwards.
TCCCTGCCTGCTCCCTGGAACTGCAAATAGTTCCATGGGCATGGGCTTATGGCTGTGCTCTCAGGCACTCTGACCTGTGCTTCCATGGTGATAAACACATGAACCAGGTCTGTTGTGGGAGGTCCTTCTGTCTATGTGTTGCTTTTATTGATTAAAGAATAAAGAAACTGCTTTGGGCCTCTAGGAAAGCAGAATTTAGATAGGCAGAGAAAAGTAAACTGAATGCTGGGAGAAAGAAGGTGGAGTGAGTGAGAAGCCATGTAGACCCTCTGGAAACAGATGCCAGAACTTTACCCTGTAAGACACAGCCTCATGGTGATACATAGATTAATATAAATGGGGTAAATTAAGATGTAAGAGTTAGCTAATAAGAAGCTAGAGCTAATGGGCCAAGCAGTGATTTAATTAATACAGTTTCTGTATGGTTATTTTGGGACTCAGCAGCCAAGAACTAACTAGAGGCCTCCCTAGTACAAAAGTCCTTACTGATAGAGATCCCATGATGATCATATCTTACTGTCAATCTGACACAATCTAGAATCAGTTGGGAAATGAAAGACTGTTGGGATCAGGCTGGGCTGTGTGCATGTCTATGGCAGGTTACCTTGGTTGTCCTGGAGAAGGCCTGGCAGTGTCTTTTCTCATCCCTGACTCCCTGACCCCCAGCCACCACCATTCCCATCTCAGCCCCACATTTGTTTTTAGGCACTGGCCTTCCTTCCCTCAGGAGGCTCCCCTTCTTTGGCTGATACTGAAACAGTCAGAGGTCAGGCCACATTCCCTTTGATGTGCTTTCTCAGAGGTCAGAGGGAGAGGTAAGAGCTTTGAAATTGTGTATACAGCACAAGCAAATTTTGTTATACAAGGGACAGTTAGATGTATCAGACAGAGGAAACTAATGCATGTCTGTTGGACCACCTACAACACTGAGCTATCTTGATGGACCTGTGCTTCTGTGTGCCGTGAAGGTACCAGCAGTTGACTTTCTATGGCATTCTCAGGATCTGCTTGGTTTTTACACATATTACCATGGACTTAGAGAGACACTAAATTTCTACACTGATGTAAGTCTACAAAGCTTACAAACAATAACAGCATCACTATATATAATGCTGGGTGCCAGGCTGTCAGGTACCAGAGATAAAGCAAGAAGCAGCGCAGTGGGGTCAGTGTTGTGGTTCAAGCCCTTCTCATTCACCACTGGGGCAGGGGCCCCTCCATAGAAAATGAGGAAGCAGCAAGATGGAAAAGGAAAATTAAAACCCTCTCCTTATGAAAATACCCAAGCATATCCAGACTAGAGTGAGAAAGTTTGCCAAGTATGCAAGTCACTCTGTGCACCCACATACAGTGGCCCTGGCTCTCTAGGCCAACATCAGACCAGCAAGCTACTGGTCTGTAGAGGCGGTCCCAACCAGGCCCTCAAGGGCATGAAGAGTGTCAGCTGTGAAGAATGGAGAGCAAGCTCTGCTTTTCACCTGATAGCTGGGCTTGTGTCTACCCTGGCCATGCTCACACTGCGGCTCATGCTGTGCTTCCATAGCCTGTTTTCAGAACTTGCTGTCATCTTGCTCCAAAACTGCTTTTGCCTGTGCCCACCACTCAGAGATAATCTGCATAGGGAGTATATATGAGTAGGGATCAGGTATGCATGCATGCATGTGTTCATGCAGTCTGATTCCCTGTCCAGGTACTCTAATAGCATGACTGAAGAATTTAGGGGCAGTCCAACTACAAGAAACCTTCATGAAAGAGTGCACTGTGTGTGATCAAGGAGTTGAAGAGTTGACTCAGTGGTTAAGAGCACTTGTTCTTATGAAGGACCCAGGCTCAACTCCCAGCACCCACATGATAACTCCAGTTCCAGGGGATCCAGTGCACTCTTAGGACCACAAAAGGTAGCAAGGTTGCATGCGCATGATGCACAGACATACATGCTGATGAAACATTCATGTACAGAAAACAAAAGATCTTAAAAAGAAGCAAAGAAAGCAAGAAGAAAATGTCACCATGAGGCTGTCTCAAAAAATGAGGAGTTGGCTGGAAGAGAGCTTGCCTAGCATGTGAGAACCCTATATTCAAAAGCTAAGAACAAAAGTTTGGGCCAGTGAAATGACTCAGTGGGTAAAGGTGCTTGTCACCAAGCCTGACAATGTGAGCTTGATTTTCAGGGCCCATGTGGTGAAGGGTGAGAACCAATTCCCACAAGCTGTCCTCTGACAGCTATTAGGACATGTTGCCCTCAACCCTGCCACTAATGAAATATAAAGGCAGTAAGTCTTTAAAAGTCATCACAAAACTAATTATTTGCACAATCAATGCTAATTAAAATGTTTCAGCCAGGTGGTGGTGGCACAAGCCTTTCATCCCAACACTCCGGACACAGAGGCAGGCAGATCTCTGAGTTTGAGGCCAGCCTGGTCTACAGAGCAAGTTCCAGGACAGTCAGGGCTACACAGAGAAACACTGGTCTCCCCCATCCCCAAAAAACAACATACAAAACTACAAATTAAATAAATGAAAGTTAAAACACACGTTTCAAAAGCACATGCTTAATAATTTCCGGGTGAAAATGGCATGCTCTGAAGCCAAATACCACCGTCAAATGCCATACATGATACCATGTGGGGAAACCCAAGAAGATCTATGTGGTAAGGCAGGACATTGTGTTCAGGGTCTTGATGACCCTCAACACCGGCATGCCCTTGACACTGATTCAGGATTCCACAAAGTCAAAACCCAGACAGATTCTGGATTCTGGAACATGGAAGGCCTAGGTTTACTCTCCATCATGACATCATAACCAACAAGCCAGGTTGGATGTGGTAACCCAAGCCTTTCATCCCAGCCTTCAGGAGGCAGAAGCAGTTGGATCTATGTGAGTTCCAAACCTGCAAGTGCTATGCAGAGAGACCTTGTCTGGAAAGGATAAAGACAATTCCATAATGGAATATTGGCCTTTTGAAAACAAATCTAGAAATTCTGCTCATCAAGACACAAGAACCACTGGCTGCAGCTGCTGGCAACTGGCTGAAAAAAAAAAAACAACTCAAACTCAGTAATGAGAAAATGTTCAATTTAGAAAATAATTGGACAGAAAAGTCAGCAAGGATATGAGAATTTAATGGCCAACATGAGGCTGTGAAGATAATTGGAGGGTCCAAGCAGTAACTCTGCAAACCTGAAGACCTGAGTTTGAATCCTGAGCACCTATATAAAAACAAGTCCTGGAATGCTATGGGAGTCTCTAACCTCATCAAGGGATGAGTTACACAAAAAGATCCTGAGAGCTGATAATTCAGTGAAACCCTTGTCTTCAAAGGAAGATACATGATCTTTCACGCTGGTGTCCACATTTTCACATGTAGTTATATAATCTGGCATAATCACAACTTTTTTCTCTCTCTCTCTTTCACACACACACACACACACACACACACACACACGCACACGTACACAAGAAAACAGACAAGCAATTGGTATAGGTCAATGGCCAGAATCAACTGATGTCCCAGGAGGACCGCTCCAGTTTTCCTGGAATGATGTGGCAATTTGAATAATCACTGGGTAGGTTTGAGTATGAGTATGTATGAGTCCCATATGATCTAGCTTCTGGGAGGAATGGAAACACAACACAGCCTAAACACCCCTAATCTGAAATCTGAAATTTGAGAACACTGAATTTCAAATCCAGGTGTTCACCTGTGCCTCACTACAGGAAAGGGCTGCTCAACTAAAAGTGCCTTCACTCAGGATATGGAGATGAGATCCTCTAAGAATCTTCCACCACTGAGAGGACACCACCCTCGCCCACCCCTTCTGAGATCCATTCAACCTCAGGAGAAAGCTGAAGTCATTACCATGACAGCATAGACACTCAAGACTCCAGCCTGAGCTAGAGACCACCTGATGGGGCCTGGCTGATACTCAGTTGCAGGGTTCTGCTGGCACACCACAACTAACAGCCCAGTATGTAATGGCGGGTAGGGGGGCAAGACTGTGATCATGCCTTCAAGGCAGCATCAGCAACAGGGTGAATAGAAGCAGGAATTTCCCTCAAGCCAGACATCTAGTCACAACACAACCCTCCCCAGGGCACAGGCCAGACAGAGGCAAACATAACATTCTGATTTTAGCAGGAGATGACATTGTCTGGGCTCAGCAGTAGACCCTGACTTTGCCAGACAGCCAGGAACCAGCAGAAGCGTGCTCCAGGGTTGAGGTGTCACTATAGGAATAAACTTGCAGCTGACTGAACTCTCCAGGATACTCCCTGGCCTGAACATGTTTTCCCCATTCTCACTAAGCACTCCAGCTGAAAATATCATACAGGAAGTTCCAGAAGTGAACACCACCAAAGTTGTGCATTTAAACCATTCTGGTTGGGATAGCATAATCTCCCATGCCAGCTGTGCCTGTGACCCACACCAAATGCCCGCTGTCAGTGCCCATCACCAGGGGCCACGTAGGTTATGGAAGGGATGGTGCTGAAGGACAGACTTAACATAATGCAGACCCCAAAGAAGGAAGGACCACAAATAAGGTGTGGGTGCTGAACATAGAGACCTACTAATGCTGAGACTTGTGACTGTGCCCCAAAGCTGGAGGCAGCAGTGGTACCTGGCAAAGGTCCAGAAGGTGTCCTCCTGAATCAGGCTGTGGCTGCCCATGTGTCCTCTACTCATAGTGGTTCCAGGAGTAAAGGACTCCATTACCTTCTTAGCTTTCTTCTCAAATTGCAGGTATTGGACTGAACCACTCTTCCTTCAGCAAATGACATGGTGTCATAGAACATGAATACTGCAGCATGAAGACACAGAGCATGAGCAGGACCCCACAATGGAGAGCTAGGGCCACTGATCCTTCATGGTCAATGACAGTTAAAGTACCTGCCCTTCTTCAGACTGATTCCTTCAACCTCCCCAGGCACGCCTAGGGCAGCTACTGCATGGAACCTTTATAGGATACTTAGTGTTTATGAGACACTGATAGAATGCCTCTTGCATGCACTTCCTTGGAATAGGAGAAAAGAGCAAGTAAAATATAGAAACATCCTAGAAAGCTAGGGGCCACTGGGATGGTTCGTTGTGTAGAGGGCTTAATTGGTCTAGCTCAGTGGGTAGAGGGCTAGACTGACAACCTCAGTTCAATCCTGGAATCGAAGTGGGAGGAAAGAAACAACGCCCGAGAGCTGTCCTCTGACGTCTACATGTGCCCCATGGCATCTCCCCCTCACACACCCCCAAAGTAAATTAGTGTAATTTTTAAAGGGGGCAGGAGAGATCACTTGGTGGTTGAGTGTTTGATGCTTCTGCATCAAGTTCCCAGTACCCACTGAAGGCTCACAGCCATTTCTGTTCTTGGAGAGATTCAGTGCCCCCTCTGGCCTGCAGGAGCACCTACATTTATGTACACATTCCCCCACCTCCCATCACCCCCAAAACACAAAAACAAAACCAAAAACAAAAAAGATAATCCAAAACAACAAAACTCCACACCACCTTGTATTGGCCCCTGGAGTCTGTCTGTCTTTGCATCACCTATGTCTTAGTAAGGATTATTATTGCTGCTATGAAACACCATAACCAAAAAAAAAATAGCAAGTTGGGAAGAAAATGGTTTATTTGGATTACACATCTATAGCGCTGTTCATCATTGTAGGAAGTCAGGACAGGAACTCAAACAGTGCAGGAACCTGGAGGCAGGAGCAGATGCAGAGGACATAGAGGGGTGCTGCATACTGACTTGCTTCCACTGTGATGCTTCTAGTTTCTGTCAAGCTGACATAAGACCAGCCAGTATACCCTTAGTAAAGCTTGGCTGGCTGACTGCTGAGATCTTGCTTTCCCTGCCTTCTTATTATTTAAATCAGCAGAAAAAGATGCATTCCTTGTAACCCTTTGACCTGGCCCAGTGTAGGCCAGCAAGACTCAACTATGGCACAGCCTCACCCATGGCCCCTCTTTTCCCACCACTCTACAGTCCCTCCCTTGTCCATATTTCCCCTCACCTCCTAGGCCCAGCACTTCAGTCTCTGATGGAGACTGTCTTGGAAAGAACAGGATCCCCTCCTCTGGGAGACCCTCCAGCCCCATTGTGCTTAAACTCTGGATGGCCCCTGGGCTCTGGGAACTCTCCCCTTGGATTGCCCCAGCTCTACAGACACTGCCTGCTGCTCCCCTTCACCTGTACCTCACTTTCCAGCTCTGCTTCATATAAGCACTAAAAGATCTCTGCAACCTTTGTCTGTTCTCCTTTGCTCCTTGTCTGCCCTTCAGATGCTCGGCTGCACCCTCTGATCACAGCAGGACCCCAACATGGCCCTTCTCCTGAACCCAGCAGCCCACAGCAGCCCAGGTCATGGGGCCACCAGTATCTTTAGGCAAAAGACTCAGGGCTCCTTCCTCCTTCAATGGTCACTCCAGGCTGAGACAGGCTGGCCTGCTGCTGGATCTTTCTGCCCCTAGGCCTCAGTGCCTCTGAGCATCTCTGGGCCCTGTCCTTCACTGCAAACCAGCACCTGCTGCTGCCTTACTTGCTCTGCCTCTTCAGTCACAGCTGCCCCATCGGAGCAGCCTGGGTCACACTGGGTTTCTAGTGTGCCATGTGGCTTTCATCTCAGGAGTGGGGAAGTCTGCATGAATGGCTTGTGGTTGCCCCGGACTATGTTGTACAGGCTGGCCTCACGCTCTCCATGAGATTCTCCTGCCCCCCAAATGCTGGGATGATGTGTGTGATACCATGCTGGCTAGAAGATAGGTTCAGTCAAAGACAGGCAGGTGAGATCCTGGCTACTTCGACAGCAGGGACGACAAAGTTGAGTGACAAGACATCTTGGACCATGTCTATCAGTGGGGGTCTCCATGAAGACACTGTTACCCTCAGGACATGGCTATGTTAATGAAACTAGGCAGTAAGCAAACCTGTCAGGGGTTACAAACAAGACTGACAGGCTGGGGCCACTCAGTGGCAGGGTGCTCACTTGGCATTGTGATGGCCCAAGTTTCTTCCCTGCCATCACAGTAACCAAACCTCTGCTGGGGATATAGCTCAGTGGTTGGGTGATGGCCTAGCATATGTGAGGACCTTGGCTCCATCCCCAGGACTAAACCCCAACACCCACCAAACCCCACCAGGTCCAGCGATCACTGTCAACAATGAGGGCCTGAATACAATTCTCATGATCCTTACCTGCAAGGAGAGAAAATTGTCCTTGAGCCCTACATGCTCCTATGCCCTCCACACACAGAAAGTGTAATTAAGAAAAAACAAGTAACAGGGCAGTTGCTCGCGCACACCTTTAAACCTAGCTTGTGGGAGGCAGAGGCAGGTGAGTTTGAGGCCAGTTTGGTCTACAGAGCAAGTTCCTAGACGCCCAGAACTAACTGCACAGAAATCCTGTTTTGCAAACAAAACAAAGAAGGAAAAAAGAAAAGAAATTGGGTCTGAAGAGCACTTGCTGCTCTTTCAGGGAATCTGAGTTTGTTTCCCAACACCCACACTGGGAGGCTTATCTGGTTTCCCAGTGCAACTTAGACATGTGTCCCTGTGCTGCTGGCACCCATCCACCATGGGGATGCTTACGAGGAATGCAGATCTGACCTCCAGAACTACACCTTCAAGGGGCCTGTTCCGCGTCCAGGCAAAGGCAAATTTTAAAGCGCCTCACCTGCCAGGAGGAAGGGAATACCACTTAGAATAGAGACTAGAGGAGGGTGTTCTTCACATACAGAACTCAAGGCAATTCCAGAGGTCCTACTTAGTATCTCCGGCCAAGGGGTAGTGTGAGTGGGCGTGACTTCAAAAAGTCCCTCTAATGCCCGGTAGGCTTCAAAGCAAGCTAAACGCTTGAGTCCTAAGCTGGGAAGGAGGTATGGCTACTATAGCGCCCCACTCCTCCCAACTCTCTGGATCTTGCTGTCAGGAATGCGCCAACTACAGGAGCATCCACACTGGACCTACAAATAGAGCGTGCCATTCAGGTGCCCCGCCTGTCCTACCCAGTCAGCTCTTCAAGAACCCGGAAGTGAGGGCTAGAAGTGGTGCAGAGGGAGAGGTGCTTCTGGGAGGAGCATGAGGGAGCAGTGGGCAGGCAGGTGGGTGTTCCGATGTGGAGCTGCCCCAGCACTGCAGTGCAGGGTGGCGGAGGTCCAGGTGAGTTCTCCTAGTGAACTCGAGAGCAGAGACCCGAGCCAGCCAAACATGGGCACGACGGTGGAAAGCGGCCTGGGGGACACTCGAATATGGATGAGGGAGAGGCTATTGGGTCTGGGATGTTGGATGGCAGTAGCAGAAAGGATGTGGCTGCGGTGGCAACTGGAGGGTGGCAGAATCCGGGCCTGTACCAGGAAAAGGGGCACCTACACACGTCTGAGTCCTGGGGTGTACGAGAGGCCTGCTGGAGACTCGGAGAACAGGACAAAACCTGTGGCATCTCTGTATTAGGCGTGGAACTTGCAAAAGCTGAGTTTGGAAAGCCACAGAAGAACTGCTCCTAAGAGTGCACGAAGAGGGGACAGGAGTAGGAAAGAGCTCCAGCAGCCCAGGAGATGATGGGGTGCAGCCTCTGGACATTCCTACATTGGTTAAACATGGCACAGACTTTTCTGTCTCCTGACCTGCAATTCTGGTGGTGGAACTTAGGGCATTAAGCATACCTGCTGGGTAAGTGTTCCACCATGGGGCCACACCCCCAGACAGGTATTCAGTATGCTTCTCCAACATTCGCAAAGTCTGGCTTGGACCTCCTAGTTGGGCAAAACCCTCTTTCAAGTCCATCTGGTGACTGTGTGGTCAGGTGGGGACTCAGGACTCCTGGTTTACCTCTCCTCCTGACAAGAGACCATGAACATGTGGCTCCCCTTCCCTCAACTCTCTGAAGTAGCATGTGCTGGGTCGGTCCAAACTGTAATCCAGAAAGACCTGCTTGTGCCTACTTCTTGGTTGCCTCCCGAGAGCAGAGCTGAGCCAGCCGAGATCTCCTTATGCCTCAGAGGTACAGCTACTGTCCCTTTATAAGGAAAGAATGACATTTCCATCGGGCAGGTCTTGATAGTGACAGTGGCATGGATTATAACTGGGGCAGAATTGGGGAAACAGGGATCAAGGTTTGGAATGAGGGCAGTCTATCGTGTTTCCCCTGAAGAGGGGACTGACTCCAGCCAAACATGGAAAGTCATATCAAGGATTAACCTATATGACAAGAGCAGAGACCCCGTAGCTCTGCTCTTTGGGACACTTGCTGTGGCCCCTGCTTTTGTTTGTCTCAACTGACTTTTCCAATCAACTACCAAGACAGGGTCCTTGTTCGTTCCTATTTTCCCAAAATGAACTCAGGCAAGTTTTGGCTTTGGAGATGGACCTAGGATTTCTAGAACCAGGCAGGAAGTGTGGCTAGGATGCTGGGTTTGTGCTCTAGATCTTAACACATGCAAGGCCCAGGCTTCCCCAGCTCCCCAGGAGATGAAAAAGGCTTTTCTAGAACCTCATCCTTTAAAGTAGCTCTTAATCCAAATTTGGCTGTCCAACTGTCCTGATGTCGGGTCCTTCTTTGACCCCAGGGCCACCTTGTGCACTATGTGATGCTGTAGTGTTTCCAGTTTGCATCATAATGAGTGTGGTGACCAAAGATGATGAGAGTTTCATGTAGAATGAGCCACATGGAATGGACAAACGCAAGAATAGATGCTGTGTCTGAAGTCTGACTAAAGGACCTACTGTTCTCAGTGTATCTCGGGGGCATCTGCAAGAGTTGGGGGAGAGGTGGGGAGAACTTGGTTTCTTGTGGTGGTTGCTGGCTGATCGTGGAAGGAACGCCAGCTGAAGCAGCCTGTGGCAGGGGGTCACAGTAGAGCCATTGTCTCTTGTATCACCACTAATCTGGGTTTCTGGATACTCGGTCCCCATCTGGGAACAAACTGTCACTTTTCTTGCAGGGTTAACTGTGCCAGACTCCATTCTCAGATGTTGCCATATTGCCATGCCTCTCATAAGCTGCATTATTTTCTCCACAGTCCCAGGTCCCCGAGGTTCCCATCTTTTTCCATCTGCCTACTGTTGAGGTTGTGGTGTGTGTGTGTGTGTGTGTGTATGTGTGTGTGTGTTTGTATGAGTGTGTGCATGCACACATACTCTTTCATCTCCATTGCAGTCCCTTCTCTGCCTGTTCCTTTTGACCCCTCCCTCCTCGCCAATGACCATGATATTGCTGCTTCACCTTAGTTGGGGAAGGTCACCTACTCTGGGACTCATCCAACTGATGATCCTGTCTAAGATGTGGCCCACCTCGTGTCCAACTTACCAGCCCTTTTTGTCTTTGAAATCTCCAACCCACCTGTGCTAGGAAGCCCCTGCCCAGCTCATCATTCAGCCAGGCTCCGCCAGCCATGGCCACCTCACAGAACAAGACAGGCCCTTCTCTTTTGCCCTGTGGTCTTTCAGTTTCTCCGGACAGTGCCTACAGATCAAAAGTTGCTAATGACCAGCATAGTATTCAAATACTCCAGAATTAAGAACTTTGCTATCCTAACTGTGCTCCTGTGTCCTCCATCAACCTGGACTCCATGATGGCTAGTTGGACTGTGTCTTTCAGATGCTAAAGTCCAAATTCAGTAAAGTGGAGCCTGATTTGGAATAGGATCTTGTAGAGATCAGAAGTTGAGACCATGGTGGTGTTAGTTGATCTCCACATGGACAGCAGAGTATCGATAAAAGCCTATTGCAAATACTTGGGTGGAATACTAGGGAAATCAAGCTTTTGAGCTCAGAAGTATTGCAGACATTGCTCATTTTTATTACTAATGCACCCTCTAATGGCTGTCCTTGGTTGTCAACCTGACTGCCAAGGAATTAACTAAAACACAATGACTGGTTACAGTTGTGAGAGATTTTTTTCTTAATTAATTTATTTGATTTGGGAAGACACAATTCTGTTCAAGGCCACAGGAATTGTGTTGTCACTGGCTTCTCATAGACTGACCACACAAAATTCAGTCACTGTAAGCCAAAGGGCATCTGTAACTTCCAGCCGGAACTCTCAGTGTGAGCCAGTAGGTCTTTTGTCTATCTCACTCGCCTATTGACACTTGTTCCCATACTCTGCCAATCTCTTCCTCCAGCATAAGCAATGTCTAGCCCACTGCTGTTTCCATCCTAGATAGACAAAATCTATTCATAATTTATTCATAAAAACATTTTATTTTAAGAGGCAATAACCAGAAGTCTATTTCCCAACACCTTTGCTGGCCTTTTCTTTGGTGCATCTGTGCCTTTCCTTCTGGGGCACAGATGGAGCCAGGCTCTAAAGTGGATGCGCTCTAAACACAACCATAGGCTGGCCAGACACCCTGATGATATCAGTGACTTTTCCTTAAGCAAGCATCCATGGACATCACCCTGGGTTTGCCTCTGATCAAAGAGATCATTGTTTCCAAGGCCACCGGGTAGTTGCTCCCTTGTGTTTCTTGAGGATCAGTGTTGTTCTTGTGCTTATGAATGCTTGGGATTTGTTACCAGGCAGTGTCTGCTGTGCAGAGGAAGCCTTGATGTGTTGATCAGTGTTTGGATTTATAAAAAGTTGGTAAATTCAAAACTGGATACATGCAGAATGGAATCTGTGGGGGTTTTTTTCTTAAAAAAAAAACAGCTTCACAAAAGACAAAATGTTAAATGAGCTAGCAATATTGAACACTAGCTCAGTAGATATTTCATCCCTTTGTTGTCATTACTTCATGCCTAAATAATCCTGGTGATTGATGGTTTTCCTACTTAGTTTGTGACTATTCTTTGTAAACCCATATTGCTTTATTCAGGTTTTCCAGAGACCTGAGACTAGAAGAACTAGAGGTAGATCACATTGTTTTAGAGATAACAATAATTGTGCCTATTGTCTAAATCTTGTGGAACAAATAACATCAAATGAAAAACAGCTGTTCCTGGTTGTAGGTGAGCAATTTAGACAACCAGGGATTTGGGGGTAGGACCACCTCCTCCAGACTGGTGAAAATAAAAATCCATTCTTCAGTCGAGGGACATTTCGGTTGTTTCCAGGTTCTGGCTATGACAAACAAAGCTGCTATGAACATAGTTGAGCACAGGTCCCTGTGGCATGACTGAGGATCCTTTGGATATATACCTAAAAGTGGTATTATTGGGTCTTGAGGAAGGTTGTTTTCTAATTTTCTAAGAAATCTCCACACTGACATCCAAAGGGGTTGTACCAGCTTGCATTCCCACCAGCAATGCAGAAGTGTTCCCTTTTCCCCACACCCTCTCCAGCATAAGTTGTCATCAGTGGTTTTCACCTTGGTCATTCTTACAGGTGTAAGATGGAATCTCAGAGTTGTTTTGATTTGCATTTCTCTGATGACTAAGGATGTTGAGGATTTCCTTAGATGTCTTTCAGCCATTTTAGATTCCTCTGTTGAGAGTTCTCTGTTTAGGTCTTTACTCCTTTTTTTTTTATTGGATTATGTGACCTTTTGGTTTCCAATTTCTTGAGTTCTTTGTATATTTTGGAGATCAGACCTCTGTCTGATGTGGGTTTAGTGAAGATCTTTTCCCATTATGTAGGCTGTCATTGTGTTTTGTTGACCATGTCCTTTGCTTTACAGAAGTTTTCAGTTTCAGGAGGTCCCATTTATCAATTGTTTCTCTCAGTGTCTGTGCTGCTGGG
>JAQHUG010000883.1:67951-78928 GCA_028555095.1 Dicrostonyx torquatus | reverse complement strand
GATCGTTGGCTCTGGGTCTGGTCGCTGGGTCAATCCTGCTTATTCCCTTTGATGTTCCAAACTGATGCCTGAACCCACAGAGGACCCAGCTCAGGTCTACTCTCTCTGAGGTCCCAGACTTGCGCCTGGCACCTCCGCGGTCTCTGGTTCCTATCTATTCCCTCAGAGGACCCAGGTTCATGCGCGCCCAGGCTGGCAGAGGTCCTGGCTCAGGCCTAGTTCCTGGGAGGTCCTAGAATTTTGCCTGGACTCACTAGGCTTAGGTAGGCTTAGGTCTACTCCCTTGAAGGTCCTGGATCCATGTCCAGACCCTCAGCCATCTCTGGCTCTGGCTCACTCGTTCTGCGGTTATTCCCTCATGCCTGTTCTGGTGGAGATCATTGGCTCTGGGTCTGGTTGCTGGGTCAGTACTGATCTGCTCGTGACCCAGGACTGGGATTGCTTCTTCTAAAGATGTATTTTTATTAGCCAAAAGTTAAAGGTTACCACTGGCTGGCTAAAGATGGGTTTTTATTAGTCAAAAGTTAATGGTTAGCCAGTGAGATGGCTCTGTGGGTAAAAATGCTTAACATGCAAACCAGACAGCTTGATTAACCCCCAGAACCGACATAAAGGTGGATTAACTGAGGCAGGTGGATCTTTGTGAGTTTGAGACCAGCCTGGTCTACAAGAGCTAGTTCCAGTGCAGGCTACAAAGCCACAGAGAAACCCTGTCTCGAAAAACCAAAAAAAAAAAAAATTTAAAAAAAGGTGAATTAAGACAACTAACTCGGGCTGGAGAGATGGCTCAGCAGTTAAGAGCATTGCCTGCTCTTCCAAAGGCCCTGAGTTCAATTCCCAGCAACCACATGGTAGCTCACAACCATCTGTAATGAGATCTGGTGCCCTATTCTGACCTGCAAGCATACACACAGATAGAATATTGTATACATAATAAATACATAAATATTAAAAAAAGAACTAACTCCAGAGAGTTGTCCTCAGATCTCCACCCCATGCCATTAACAGCAACAATAATTTATTACAAACCGGGTGGTGATTCAAGCATTCAACAGATGATACTGTCTTGAAAATGAACAAAGTAATTCCCTACTATAGGAAACAACGTTCGTTTCTATATGTTGCTAGTAACTTTTTTGTATTTATTTTGTATATGAGGGTGTGTGTGTGCACCACAGCATTTGTATGGAGGTGAGTAGCTTTATGGCTTCCAAAGATCAAACGCAGGATCCCAGAATGTATAGCACACACCTTTACCTATTGAGCCATCTTCATGGCCCACTGGTTTGGATTTTTTTTTTTAAGATTTACATATGTGTATGAGTGTTGAGCCTGTGTGTGTGTGAGAGAGAGAGAGAGAGAGACAGAAAGACAGACAGACATGTGCCTGGTGCCTGTGGAGGTCAGTGAGCATTAAGAGACCATTGGATTCCCTAGAACTGGTTGGTTGTGAGCTGCCACTGAAAGGCAACAAGTGCTTTTAACTGCTGAGCCATCTCTTCAGCTCCTGGTTTGGGTTTTTTGAGGCATTTCTCAAGCTTACAGCAATCTTCCTGTCTCAGCCTCCCAAGTGGTGAGTGCCATCATTTCCAGGAAATTTGTAATTGATTTGTTGCCACTGTTAAAATTTGATCTGTTGGTGAGTGTTGATTGGAATTTTGAAAACTTAAAATTCTATGAGCTTGATAGCTTCATGACATTGAATCTTTTTGGTTTGGAGGATTGAATCTAGGACCTTACACACGCAAGGAAATTGCTCTTCCACTGAGCTACATCCTTAGTTTTTTTTTTTTTTTTTTTGAGACTGGGTTTCTCTGTAGCTTTAGAGCCTGGCTCAGAACTAGCTTTTGTAGACCAGGCTGGCTTCAAACTCACAAAAATCTGTCTGCCTCTGCCTCCTTAGTGCTGGGATTAAAGGCGTGTAGCACCACCACCTGGGTGAACTGTATTTTTAATTCTTCATTTTTAAAAAGTATTTAAGAGATATTTCTAATACAGTAGATAAGTCTATTTGAAGTCCCCAATATTGGGTGTAAAGAAGTCCACAGAAAAAAACGTTTTTTAGAACATGGGTATGTAGACCTAGAAGAAGTCCTGTCAGAAAGTCCCTCTAAGCCTTGTCCTCTCTGTCCCCTCAGGACTTGTCTTCAGTCCTGTGAGAACTTGTGCACATTCCCCTTTCCTCTCTCCTGGCCTTTGCTGCATTGGGACTTGGTAGTATGCCTGCTGCCTGGTACTCTGAGGAACAGAAAAGACCATGGGAGCATACTGGCTACAGTCAGTAGCAGTGTGTAGGATAGTTTCACCAGAGAATTAAGTTTACTTAACTAAGACCCTACAGCCTCAGCTATGGCCAGGACATATGCATCCTGCTGTCAGTCCCCTCCAAGGGGCCCTGTATCGGAGGCAGGCTGCCAGGCTTTGCCTTGGCCTTAGATCAGTTGCTCTGTATAATGAATAGTTGAGAGCCAAGTAGAATACTAGGGGCAATTATCAGGGCCCTGAGGCCTTGTGCTTGGAACTCCTCTCCAGGAAGCAAGTGACCCAGAGAAGAGCAACTGTACTTAGTGTACCAAGAGGAATCCAATCCCCATCTCTCCGTTTCCATCCCGTGTCTTAGTTTACTTCCTGATGCTGTGATAAAACAGTATTACCAAAAGCAACTTGGAGAGGAGGGGTTTGTTTCAGCTTCCAGGTTACATACAATATCACACCAAGGGAAACCAGGATAGGAGTTCAAGGAGAAACCTAAAGGAAACACTACTTCCTGGCTTGCAAGCCATACTCACAGCTTTCCTTAGATGGCCCAGGCATACCTACGTAAGGTTAGTACTGCCCACAATGAACTGGGCACTCAATTAGCAATCAAAAAAATTCCCCACAGACATACCCTTAGGTTAGTCTTACAGAGGCAATTTTTAAATTGAGGTTCTTGCTTCCCAGGTGTGCCAGGTTGACAAAATTAGCATCATACCAGGCAATACTGTCTTCCAGGGGCCTGTTTTGGAATCATATTCTTTCAAAGTACAGCCATATGCTACATAACAATGTTCTGATGAAGGTTGGATTGCATATACAAGCATCCCATAAGATTAAGTGCTGCCATAGCTGTTTTGGTTCCTACAATCTGTAACGTTTGTACTACATGAAATTGCCTAACAATTTATTTGTTAAGAGTAATTTCCCGCCGGGCAGTGATGGCACACACCTTTAATCCCAGCACTCGGGAGGCAGAGGCAGGCGGATCTCTGTGAGTTCGAGACCAGCCTGGTCTACAAGAGCTAGTTCCACCACAGGCTCCAAAGCTACAGAGAAACCCTGTCTCGAAAAAACAAAACAAAGAAACAAAAAAGAGTAATTTCCTAGGGTCAGGCGGTGGTGGCGCATGCTTTTTTTCTTAGCACTCTGTAGGCAGAGGCAGCCTGGTCTACAGAGCGAGTTCCGGGACAGGCTCCAAAGCTACCGAGAAACCCTGTCTCAAAATACAAAATAATAATTTCCCACTATTAATTATGTTTGGTGCTTTTGATGTCTTAACAGCTGTACAACTATCACTGTGATGTAACTGCAGAACACTCTCAACCCCTCAGCAGTCTCCTCCCCCAAGGGATGTACTAGAGATTAAGTTCAGTGTGGGCCTGGGGCAGGCGTTTTCTCATACAGGAAGGTGGAGAGACTTTTTGACTTGCTAAGGTCCTGGACTTGAGGCCAGGTTTATCTGATTCCAGATCTCCTTCTTGTCCATTCTGTTTGCCTGCTACAAGCCAACCCTTTCTCCTCTGAATGGGAGAGAGAATGGAGTTCTGGTGCTCTGCTGACCCCATGCTACAAGATTGTAGATGTTTGTCCTTAGAGCTGAGTCACATTCCGTATGGCCTGGGATGGGGGTCGGAAGTAAAGCAGTTTGCTTTATTTCATGGCTCTGTAGTTAGTGTCTCCTCAATTTTGGTAGGCAATTCAGAATGTCAGTTCCATCCTTGCTCCTGTAAAAAAAAAAAAAAATCTGGAAGTTCTTCAGAGAAGCAAGATCTCAGTCTGGTGGGTGAGTGTGGCCAAGTAAAGGAGAGTTTACTGGTTAGCTTCATGCAGGGTGAGGGGGACCCATCAGGTTTCCAATCTATGATTGGTACAACTGAATGAAATGTATATCACATTTCAGACTAAGACATAATCTCTAGGTTGGGACCGTGAGATGTGAGGGTGGCTTTTCAGAAGAGTGGCTCTATATAACCTGGATACATGGATGGAAGCTTCAGCCATAGGTCTGTGGAAAGGTTGCCTGAGTAACTTCCTGCAGAAGGGAATTGGGGGAGGGGGCTGGTTTAGGCTCTACTGGCCACGAGTGGAGTTTCTCAAACTTGTTATATTAAAATTGAACCCAAAGCTTGAATCTCATTTCTCTGCCCGTCACTGATTTGTTAAATTTAGGAAGCAAGGTGTCCTGGTGAATGCCTATAATCGTAGCATTTGGGAGGCTATGGCAGGAGATAGAGAGTTAGAGGCCAGACTGGACTATTTCAAAGGGGAAAATGTGGAGTTGGAGAGGAGGGACAAAGTGAATCACGAACCCCAGGATCTCTCACCCTTGGCAAACTTGGCACCTGTCTATGTGACTGGATTTACTGTAAGGGCATCTGCTTCTCTACCAGGGCCTTGCAGCAAGTACTCAGGGCATTTGAGAGACTAAAACAAAGTGTTTTTCCTTGGCTGACTCTTAACTTTTCATACCTCCCAAGCAAAACAGAAGGGGACAAGTCAGTGCCAGACAGCAACCCACAGCTGACTCCTTTTGTATTCCTTCAAGCATGGGCATTGGATCTGTAGGGATTGAGAATGGTAGGCACCCAGAGGATGTAGCAGTTTTGCCACTTGGGGAAAGAAAAGGGGTGGGAGTGGAGTGGTTATGCTGTAATAAAGCATGGTGAGTAGCTCACCTGGAAGCCTGTGGTTAAAGGTGTTGATTTCTCTTTCTCTGAACTAGCCTCCTGGATCCAAGTTTCAGCCGGTAGCTGAATTACTCTCACCTGCTTTCATTATCTGCACCAGGAATCTCAGGTAAGAAATCCAGATCTCTTTCCAAACCTTGCTACAGCAGCCTGAGGTAGAAGTCTGCCCCTCCGTGGCTCAGTCAAGAGTTGGAAGAATGGGTGCCAAGCTTCCCTGGGTAGAGGTAGGGGTTAGGTTCCCAGAGAGAATTGCTGGGCCTTGTCCTCAGAGGTCTATCCTTACCCCTCAGCTTCTAAAGAGGTGTGGGTGACCATGGAGCATAGGATGGTAGCTCTGGTAAGTTGTCCCTGGCAGAGAGAGTATCTCAAGTGTCAGAGGGAGCCCAGTCGTCACTGATGCCCCAAAGGTACTAGACCTAGCCACCAGCTCTGATCCTCCACACACTTAGATTTCCTTTTGAGGAAAGAAAAAGGTGGTAGAGCTCAGGTACCTGAGCTTGAACCAAAGAATCTCTGAAAGGAGCCAGAGAAAACACTTAGGTGCTTGGGGTTGGTGGACATCTGAAGATGGTCACAACCTAGTGTGTTGGCCCTGCATAGAAACAAGGAGCTCAATTTGTTTTCCCTTCAGGTCCAGGAGTATCAGCAGCAAAGATGTCTAATGAGCCACCCCCTCCTTATCCTAGAGCCCTACAGCCCCACTACTAGAGGAAAAAAGTGGAGCCCCACCTACCCCAGGTAAGGATATCAAATTGCCCTGGGTAAGGGTTCCCAGATGGGATTGCTGGGTCAGTACCTCATATCACTGGCTCTTAAGGGTCTTTCCTGAGCTTAGCCTTCTGGGGTCTCTGTTGTAACTCCCTCTCTATTCCAAGTGTGATTGAGGCTTTCACAGTGAGCTAACCCTGCTTCAGGGGCATCCTGTGCCCAGTCTGTGTGTAGAGACCAGCTTAGCCACCTTCTTTCTGCCTCTCCAGGCCACACTTCTCCAGGGGTGATGCAGCCGCCACCAGGCATGCCACTGCCCTCTGCTGACATTGCTCCTCCACCTTATGAGCCTCCTGGTCATCCAGTGCCTCAACCTGTCTGACCACTTTTTCAGGCCTCAGCCTATCAGTCTTCAATTCAGTGTGACCTGGGCTGCTGCTTGAACCCCTGCCTCATCAATGACTTCAAGGATGTGACGCACACGTGTCCCAGCTGCAAAGCCTACATCTACACATACAAGCGCTTGTGCTAACGGAGCTAGACTTGGACTCCCCCACCTATTGCTCTGGCCCCATGTGCTTTGCTCCCCGTGCTCAGTGGTCACCATCCCTCAGCCCCCACTTAGGGTTGGAAGTTTTGCCACTGTTCCCTGGAAATCCTGTCCTCACCTTGCCCTTCCCTGAGGATCCAACTCTTCTAGCAAAAACTCCGTTGGATTTAAGGCCAAGAGCCAGGGGGTGGTATGGGGGTGGCACAGATCTTGTGTGTTGTTTGGGCATTTGCAATCCAGAAAATAAGCTGGAGGGTCTCTTACCAGGGTTCTCATTCCTCCTTTCTATATAAGGTCCACGCTTGGTCCTTACTCTTCCTGGGACCAAAAGCACCCAAAGCATCAACACGTCCCAGACTAGGGCCTACAGTGAGGGTTGTGCCTGGAACCATAGTTCTTTCTGACCTGGAATGAGGTCAGGGCATCATCTAGGGTTAGGTGAACCCAAGCAATACAGGGTCTTAAGGCCTGGGCTTATATGGAGTATGTTGTCTGGGGTGCCAAAAGTGGAATAAGAAAGAAATAATGACTGCCAACTCCGGGCCTCAGAACTCTCAGGTATGGAAGCACAGGACTTCTACCCACTGTCCAGGAGGTATCCAAGAGCTGCCTGGCATAAAGCAAAGAGGACACTGGTAGCCAAGAACAACTTGCCCCTGTTTTTACTTAGCTTCCTTTGAGTCAGTCAGTGTGCAGAGATCTCCTTTCTGGCCACCCCTCTGTGAACCCCTATATTTTCTGGGGCTAGGAAGAATGAATGCCCATGAGCCTGTCTTGTCTACTTTTGTGTCTGTGAATACAACTTCTACTTGGTGGCTTGCTGACAGATGGCAGATCAGAAGAGTCTCCTTATAGGTTCATTGGTCTTTGGAGTAAGTGCCAGTCTTTTTGCCATAGATGGGACAACTGTGGCACTGGGCTGGGGACCAGGAGGAAGTCACAAGTGGTGGGGATGTCCTAGGGACATGAGTCTTGCCCAGGGTGTAAACCCAAACTTGTCTATTTCCTAAATGGTCTGTGAATATGCTCATGTGGGCACTGTGTCCTGCTGCTGTCCCTCTCCCGGTCTCACACTACCACTGCATGGCCTCCTATCACTGTGAACTGTGGGCCTGGTTCCAGTTTGTAGTTTCATTAAACTGGCCCTTTCACTCTCCTGCCCTGGGCCTCTGCTGTCTTGCCTGGCTTCCTTTTCTGAGGGTGAGGGTGGGACTACAAGTAGTCTTACTGGCAGGCAAGAGATTGAGCCTGGAAAAAACACATTTAAAAACCCAATTACGCCAAACCAGAATTATATATAGACTTGCCCTGGGGGAACCCAGCTGTTCTGAGCCAAGGAGGTTTTGGTTTCAGCATTGGTTTCCACTATTTACATAATTAGGTGTGTCCAGGCTGCAGAGTCTGAGAACTGGAGCCTTGTCCTAGCTTAGTGACCTAACCTGAAGGTGTTGCTCTTTGGTCCTTAAACAAGACAGTACTATTGGACTGAGACCTTATATTCTGAAGATAAACACTGAAGTCTGGCACTCAGGCACTCAACCAGGTTGGCCTTGGTAAAACCAACCATCTGAACTGTGAAGGTGGTGGACTCATGTTTCAAGAGTTTCCCTGCTGTTTTACTATTTTTTTTCACACAAAACTTTTACAGGAATAGATTCCTACTAATAAAAATATTTAACTTCACATTTCTATTTTAGACTATGAATTGTTTAAATATAATTATCTGCTTTACAAGTAAGAAACCTCAAAGTATTTCTAAGAAAAATCACAAGTTCAAGTAGACATTAAGAATCTTTATAATGCTTAACATGAATACATGGAAAAATAAGGTACTAGGAATTGTCCAGAAGGGTTGGGAGGTAGGCGAGGGCTGTCAAAGAGGATGTATGCAACATGCTGTTTCTGGGGGACTCTACTTTGCTGTAGACTTTGGGGGACCAGGAGGTAGTCTCACGTACCCTATCCCAGGGTGGAGTAAGTGTGAGGTGTCTGCTTTAAGAGTGCTGAAGCAGGTATACCAGTCAGTGGAGACAGCCCAGGATAACAGGCTGCTTAGGGATAAGCTCTGGGGGGCTTTGAGACAGGAAACCGTTTTCACCCCCAAAGGCTCCCTGAGGCCTAGGAAATTGAACATTATCAGTTGGTATGACCCTTTCCCACAAAGCCCGGGTATATGGGCAGCCAACTCCCAAACAAAGGCAATGACTACTCCAAGTACTATTAAGAAAGAAGAAAATGCACCCAGGCCTCCAAAGGGACAGAAGTCCTGGGGCACTGCCAGATGAAGAGTTCCAGAGGCTGCCTTGCAGTGGAATATCGGCTGTCATTAGAGTGACAGCCTATGCTTGGTGTGCACCTGGCTGGCAGAGAAGATGCTGTTTACACAGAGGCTCTAGTGTCTGGCTTCTATTGGTTGCTTGGTTTCTCAAACCCAGCATTAAAAAAGTTGCCTGAGGTGCTAGTTTAGTCAGAGGTGGAGATAGGGATGGAACAGGTCACTTGGGGTAGGATGCAAATAGCATGACAGGTCCTTCACATGTAGTACCAGGCCAGGAGTCCAGCAGCCAGGGCCACACTGGCAGCTAGAATGAACTGGGGGCTAGGCTTCCTCAGCACAGCCATGGCTGTCCGGAATGGGAGCTGTTCCCTTCCAGGGTACCTGTAGGCACACAACAGGAGACGGCCTCAGTGGAGAGCAATGACATAACCTGCTCCAGAAATGTTAGCTTAGGACCCACAACCTACCTTTTTCTGGCTGAGCAGCATAAAAGGGGCATTTACGTATGTCTCCCTTCCCATCATGCATGGGGAGTCCATCCTCCTGGGTTTCTCTTGCCAGCATGGAGCCAGCCTTGTCCAGTTCACTGAATATATGAGGAGCAGAAATCAACTGAGCCATCCCTAAAGTAGGCAGACTTAGAATTTGCACCCTACTCACCACCCATAGAGAAACTAGAGCCCAGATACATCTGATCAGGACTAGCTGAACATCAAGCCAGAAAAGTGAACACTCCTCCACCTCTTAGTGGGAGTTCAGGTGACTGTTGTTCTAACACTGAGGGCTGACATGGATTCTGCATCAGAAATGGCTTCAGCATGATCAGCTTGTAAAACCTACTCCCCAATGAATGTAGCTCCATACTAAACAATATTTTTCCTATCTTTGCTACAAAATGAAGAAATTGCCCATTCATCAATCCTAGCATCCTGTAGTGACAGAGGGAGTTAGGTTTATTTTCAGACCTTTCCAATGCTGGAGCTTTGCCCTTTCATAACTATCCACAGGCCTTAAACCAGGCCTCCATCTGGGAGCTACACACTAACCCCATGCTCTCTAATGGATAACTGGTCCCCTCACCTTTCTCATTTATCGTGCCTCTCAAGAAAGCTCTGGCTTTGATTCTACTGCTAAAAGATCAAGCTCATGCATCCATGGTCATAACTCCATGAAGTAGGCTTCATGGTCAGTGCCCAGTACCTGCATATTATATTCAAAGGCTTTGTTGACCTCCTCCACGATCCTCTCTTTGGTCTTTAAATTCAGGTCCAGGGCATTCATTCTGGCTCGGTAGAACTGCTTGAATTGCTGGGCATTGTCCACATGCTCAAACAGGTAGAACTGGGTCCCTTCCCCAGTGCTGGGGAATTTCAGTGACCGCTAGGCCACCTTCTTCAGCACCTAGCCTCCTGGAAGGTCCCCCATGTAATGAGTATTAGCATGGGCCACCAGCATTCTGCCCTCCATAGTGGATCCGGTCCACATACTTCTGGGCAGCCTCAGAGCACTTCACCTTCTCCTCCCAGTTTTCACCAAAGAACTAATCTATGTCCATGATCAGTGCTTCCTTCCAGTGTAGCTCCATGAGGAAATACAAGGGGGCAAAGGCTGGGTGGTCTTTGTTTCGGTCCATTTTCTCCTCAAGGGCTGAGTATGTGAAATAAAATGCAGTAGTGTCCGGCTGTGAGGGTGATGAAGATCACGGGAGAAGATTATAAGCCAGACCAGCAGCTTTACAACTATGTTTTGTTTTGGGTTTTGGTTTTTCAAAAATAGGTTTTTTTTGTGTGTGTGTGTAGCCCTGGCTGTTCTAGAACTCATAGTGTAGACCAAGCTGGCCCCAAACTCACAGAGACCCGCCTGCTTCTGCCTCCCCAATGCTGAGATTAAAGGTGTGCACTGCCACAACTATCCAGCTTTTTTTGGAACCCACCATGTTTCAAGATTAGCTCAAGACAAAAGCCACTTTGTCCAGTCCCAAAACCCAGCTGTGACTCCTTTTTATACAGTGAACTACTTAACACACCTAGGAAGCTTCTGTAACTTCTTAAAGAAAAAACAGTGAATATTTGCAAACATTTTTGTTACTCCATTTAGGCTAGGACAGCCACAACATAACACCAGTAAAAATATATATATATGGCTGGGCATGGAGGCACATACCTTTCATCCCCAGTATTTAGGAAGCTAAGGTTGGAGGACTCAGGGTTAGAGTCCATGGACTATGCAGCCAGACAGTCTCCCAGAAAGGACCCAGAAGCTTCTCCCTTTAAGTGGCTGCAGTACAATTTCCTCACCCAACTGAGGCTCCCCCCCACCTCCCACCCATTAATAAAGTTTAGAATCCAACCCCATCTGACTGAGGGCACAAACCTTAAATAGCTCCTTCCTAATGTTTCCTTTCAAGAAGTCTTTGACAAACTGGGTATTTTCTGCCTGCTCATGTGCTTCCTTGTCCCCTCCTTCAGGAGCTCAGAGAGGTCTGCCATTCTGTG
>JAQHUG010000883.1:19051-41427 GCA_028555095.1 Dicrostonyx torquatus | reverse complement strand
CCCCACCCCCACCCCAGTTATGTGCCATGAGAGCTTGGGACAAAATGGACCTGCAAACTCTGGGCAGTGCACTCATTCAAATGCTTAAACCCAGAAGCAGCCCTAGCACGAAGGGAGGAACCATCCAAGGCAGCGAGGCGGGTAGGAGCAGGTTGAGTGAGCGGGAGCAGCGTCAGGACCAGGACCGCAGGGGCTCGGAAGCCTGGCATCCTCCTGGTCACATGGATAGGATAGTGAGGCCCGGAGAGGTTCTGCAAGGGTAGCCTGGAGGCTACAGTGGGGGCTGGCGGCTTGCATAGGATTGCCGCTCCCTCCCCCCCACTTTAGTGGACTCTCCTGCAGGCCCGCGGATCCCGCCAACCCTATTCTTCCGCACCTCCCTCTTCCCAGCCTTTGTCACCGGAGTTGCTGTCTGGGTACTGGAAACAAAGATCCAGGACACTGGGTATTGCCAAACGGAATCTCCGAAATCATTCAGGGACCGGACGGCCCCTGGCAGAGATCCTGCCCTTCATCAACTCCACCACTCCAGGCCTCTAGGGATCGCGCTCCTTCGGCCCTGAGTCCCATGGCCGCCAAGAAACTGGTGGTGGTTTTTGGAGCCACAGGTGAGCGAGACAGGCCTGGCAAGGTCCACAGAGTTGGGGCCGCTCGAAGAGCGGCTGTGCTATATATGGACGTGGTGGCTCACACCTTTAATCTGAGGACTCAGAAGGCAGAGGCAGGAGGCTTTCTGAGAGTTTCAAGGCCAGATGGTCTACAGAGCAACTTCCGTGTGTGTGTGTGTGTGTGTGTGTGTGTGTGTGTGTGTGCGCGCGCGCGCGCGCATGTGCGCTCGCCCGTGTATTTGCACAGAATACCAAATTAAATTTCCTCCCTCCTCCCCCAGATAACAAATTTCCGTGGTATTGTACCAGAGTAAATATCGGCCACATTTTCAGACAGCAGCATGTAACTTTGCTTCCATACACTTTCCTGTCCGCTGTGTTTTCCTTTCAGATATATAAATTCTTTTAAAAAAAAAGAAAAGAAAAGAAACTTTTCCAGGGCTCCCCAAATACTGGGCAAAGGCTATACCCCTCAATGGCATTAAACCTAGGACTCCCCAAATACTGGGCAAAGGCTATACCCCTCAATGGCATGCTGAACCGTGGTGGCGGTGGGGTTACTCATCTATTTTACATGAGTGGTGTTTTTCCAACATATATGTCTGTACCACGTGTGATGCCTGAACAGGCTAGAAGAGGATATTGGGTCCCCTGGAATTAGTCATGATGGTCAGCTGACATGTGACCTTGGTCCTCTCTCTCACCAGCTTTAATGCAAAGTCACTTTTTCAGCCCCATTTTTATTTTGAGAATGGTCTTATTATGTAAAAATGTAAATTAAAGGCTAATCCGGGCAGTGGTGGCACAGGCCTTTAATCCCAGCATTTGGGAGGCAGAGGCAGGAGGATCGCTGTGAGGCCAGCCTGGTCTACAAAAGCCAGTTCCAGGGCAGGCAACAAAGTGACACAGAGAAACCCTGTCTCAAAAAGCCAAAAAAAAAAAAAAAAAAAAAAAAAGGCTAATCTTAGTATTTGGGAGTCGAAGCAGGTGGCTCTCTATGACTTCCAGGCCAATACCCTTCTCAAAATAAAATAAAGGGGCTGGAAAGATGCTTTTTGTTTTTTTGTTTTTTTTAAGTCCTGGCTGCCCTGGCACTCACTCTGTGGCCTCAGACTCAGAGATCCATCTACCTCTGCTTCCTGAGTGCTGACCCAGTTTTCCTTTAAGGTGGATTGTGTCATCAAGACAGCTGGCATTAAACTCCTGAGGTCCAAACTGCCCTCCCTCATCAGCCCCTGGAGTAGCTGAGACAACAGGTAGACTGGCCACCACCTGGCTAGAAAATGTTATAATAGGAGGCTGAGATGCTGGGTGGTAGTGGTGCACGCTTTTAATCCCAGCACTCAGAAGACAGAGGCAGGCAGGTCTCTGAGTTCAAAGCCAGCCTGGTCTACAAAGTGAGTTCCAGGACAGACAGGGCTGTTATACAGAGGAACCCTGTATAAGCAAATAAACAAATAATAAATAAATACATGGAAGCTGGAGAGAGGACTCAGGGATAAGAGCACTTGATACTCTTGTAGAGGTTTGGTTCCTGTCAACCCCACCTAGCTGCTCACAGCGATCTGTAACTCCAGTTCCAGGGGATCTGAGGCCCTCTCCTGGCCTCCTCAGGTACTGCACATACATACATGCAAACAAAATACTGATACACATAATAAAAATAAATAAAACTTTTAAAAAGGAAAGTCTTGTAAAAGACATGTATGTGCTATGAGCTAGGAATGTAAATGTGGGTCAGTCAGTGAGATGGCTCAGCAGGGAGGAGTGCCTGCCACCAACACTGACTGCTTGGACCTTCCCACGTGCGTGTGCAAGCAAACACACAGGGCAAATATGTGAAAAAAACAGACATGTAGGTTAATCTTGAACTGACAGAAACAGTCACCAGAGGCCACAAATGATTCCATTTGCATGAAAGTCAACAAAGGGCAAATCCCAAGTAAATTAATGGCTGACAACTTAGTGGAAGGGAATTGAGGCCTCTTTTGGGGGTGAGGACACATGATGGTAGGAGGAGATTAAGAATGGTTACCCAATTCATGGGTTATATTAAAAGGCATTTTGTTATACATTTTATTCTTTTGTTATTTTGTATGTGTATGTACGGTGCTCGGGATTGAGCCTAGGATCTCATACATTCTAGGAAAATGACAGCTGAACTGCACCGTCAGCCTTTGAAATATACATTTTAAAAAGGCAAAGCGCTGCTTACTGAAGACCTTCCTTCAGCTCCCGGCATCCATGTTGGGCTGCTCACAACTGTCTGTAGAATGCCCTTTTCTGGCCTCCATGAAGAGCAGGCACAGATGTGCTATGCATGCACACATGCAGGCAAGCACTCATCCGCATCAGTCCAGTAAACGGCATGCAGTGGTGGCTCATGTCTGTATTCCCAGCATTCTGGAGAAAGAGGTTGGGAGGAAAAAAACCCTAGGAAAGAAGATGAGTGTGGTAGTGTATTTCTTTAACCCCAGCACTGCAGGGGAATCTCTGAGTTCAGGGCCAGCCTAGTCTTCATGTGAGTTCCAGGTCAACAGTGGGATTCTCTCTCAAAATAAAATAAAGCAACCTCCCCCCAAATCTAGAAAACCTAAAAGTAGTTTAACAACACTCATGTTTCCGGGCATTTTTTTGTGCCCTGGTGGAGCAATCCCTGCTGGGCTGTACTCCGGCTCTGACTCTGGCAGTTGTGACCCCAGAGAACTTTTTGATTCTTCACAGGTGCCCAAGGTGGCTCAGTGGCACACACATTGCTGGAAGATGGGACATTCAGGGTTCGAGTGGTAACAAGGAATCCTGAGCAGAGAGCAGCCAAAGAACTGAAGCTGCAAGGAGCGGAAGTGGTGCAAGGGGACCAGGATGACGAGGCTAGCATGGAGCTGGCACTGACTGGAGCTCATGCCAGCTTCATCGTGACCAACTACTGGGAGACGTGCAGCCAGGACCGAGAAGTCAAGCAGGTAAGGGTGTGAGAAGATGGGGGCCTGGTTCAGTGTGTCCTGGAGAAGGCCTGTGGACCCCAGCTGACTTCCCAGGGAGGGCTGAACACTTCAGGTCTTGCTCTTTTGTATCTCTCCAAACACAGATGGAGGACACACCTTCTACCTAGCTCTTGGACCCACTCCATCCTACGGCAGATGGGACAAACATCTGGTTGAGACAGATTTGTCTCCCTAATTCTGGGAAAACTGTGAGCCTCCTGGGGTGACAATAACCATACTGTCCAAAGCCATAGAGATTGTCTCACAGTTCTGAAAGCTGGAGATCTGGATTAAGGTGCCAGCAAGGCCACAGTCCCCTCTCACTTGAGCAGGAGTGCTTCCTCGGCTCTTCCAGCTCCTGTGCTCTAGGTGTGTATTAGCTTATGTATCAAACCAGTCCTCCTGGCTCCTTGTATGTTTTATTTTGGCAGGAAGGGGTGAGACAAGGTCTTGCTATATAGCACAAGTGGGCTTGGAATCTGTAATCTTGAATGCTAGGATTATAGGCATATGCCACCATGCCTGGCTTGATTTTTTTTTTCTTTTATGTTTATGGCATTGTCTATGTTACTTTTCCATTGCTGTGAACGAACACCATGACTAAGGCAACTTATAAAAGAAAACATTTATTAGGGCACATGGTTCTTGAGAGTTTGAGTCCATGATCATGGTAGGAAGCATGGCAGCAGACAGGGAGGCATGGCACTGGAGCAGTATCCTGATCAAGAGCTGCCAGAGTATAGGCTTTTGAAACCTAAAACCCATCCCCAGTGCCACACACTGACAAAGCCATATCTCCTAATTCTTCCCAAATAGTCCCACCAGTGGGACTGAGTTTTCAAGCCTATGGGGGCTGTTCTCATTCAAGCCACCACATGTGTCTTGTCTGTGTGTATGTCTATGGCACCTCCTGCATGCATTGCTCACAGAGGCCAGAAGAGGGCATCAGGTCCCCCCTGGAACTGGAGTTACAGTTGGGAGCTGCCGTGTGGGTGCTGGGAAATGAACCTGGGTCCTCTGGAAGAGCAGTCAGTGCCCTTAGACAATGAACCATCTCTCCAGATCCTTGGATTTAGGATTCATGAGATTAATACTCTAGGATGATCAAATCTCAAGACTGTTAATGCTATCTACAAAGACCCTGTCACCAAATTAAATCACATATACAAGCTTGCAGGGATAAGATACAGACAGATCTGGGGGGGGGGCTTAATCCTTGTGCAGGGGCAGAGGGTTAGGGACACACAGCCTTCCTCTTACCCTGTGGTCTCTCCTTCCTGCTTACCAGGGAAAGCTTCTAGCAGATCTGGCCAAACGCTTGGGCCTCCATTATGTCGTCTACAGTGGCCTGGAGAACATTAGGAAGCTGACGGCGGGAAGGTTGGCAGCAGGCCACTTTGATGGCAAAGGGGAGGTGGAGGAGTACTTCCGAGACATCGGTGTTCCCATGACCAGCGTACGCCTGCCTTGCTATTTTGAGAACCTCCTTTCCTATTTCCTGCCTCAGAAAGCAACAGATGGACAGAGCTACTTGCTGCGTGAGTGTGCCCTTCCCCACACAGTGAAACACAGTTTGCAGCATAGGAAGCATAGGTCTAAGACCAGGCTCCCTGACATTAGGCTCGAGACTGGGAGTCATCTAACTTAGGCAGGCCTCAACATTCTGTGAAATGGGTTTAGCACAATGGTTCCTTGGAGTAATGAGAGAACCAGCCAGGGTTATTACTGCTGTCAGAACAGGAACCAGAGGATGTAGACAGTACCTGCTGGCTAGTCTGTAAACACACTGGATGCCTGACCCAGCTTGGAAGGGAGCTTCAGCCAACTTGTGTCCTGCCAGTGGGTCAGGGGATTAGAGCAGCATGGAGAAGAGGCTGAAGCTGGAGGGGCTGGTACCTGGGGGCTCATTCTCTGCCCTCTGGCAATCTATCACTCACCTTCTCGTGAGGATACCGGTGTTGACATAGCGTTCAGGAGTCCTATCTGCCCAGGGAATGACAGACCCCTGGGACAGACTTATAGTTCGCAGAACTTGAGTACTGCTGGCACTGCACGAAGACAGACCAACGCTGTTATGTGTGGATGCCCAGAGGACAGCTGCCAACCCCTTCTGTCCCTGCTAGCACACTTCTCTGTTCTCACAGACTTGCCCATGGGTGATGTCCCTATGGATGGAATGGCAGTGAGTGACCTGGGCCCCGTGGTGCTCAGCTTGCTGAAGAAGCCAGAGGAGTATGTAGGGCAGAACCTTGGGCTCAGCACCTGCAGGCACACGGCAGAGGAGTACGCCGCACTTCTCACCCGCCACACTGGCAAGGCTGTACAGCATGCAAAGGTGGGTTCCTCCCCGGAGCTCTGAAGGCCCAGATCTTGCACGATGCCCCTAACTCCCAAAAGGTCGGTATTTTGTTTCGAGGCTGGTAGGTGGATCTCTGAGTTGAGGTCAGCCTGGACTACAGAATGAGTTCTGGAACAGCCAGAGCTTCACAGAGAAACCTGCCTGGGAGGAGGGGGTGTGTGTGAATAAAAAGTGCACTTAAATGGCCATGTGGCTTTAAAAAGAGGTGGGACTAAGCCAGGGTTATAGAATATCTAAGAACTCAAGAGTTCAGATTGGGTTTGGAAGAAAAAAGAAATAAATAATTTTGGCTTTTGAGAAGTGATGGGGCTGATTTGAGAGATTTTGAGAAGTGATGAGATCTGAAGGGGCACTGATGGCTTTCATCTCATGATTTTGAAAGAACGGCCTTTAAACTGATGAGCGTCAGGGAGCCTGTGAGGAACCACAGTTTCCATGCTTCTGGCTTTCTAGCTGGAAGTGTTCATGTGGTCTCACAGTGAGGGCCCGACTTAGTGACTGCAGGGCCAACCAGCTATATCCTGGCTTCCCTGGACTTGGGAGGAAGCCAAACCTACCTGGGATCACCAGGGCTGTGGAGGAGGCAGACATGTGGTTTCTCTGTTTCCAGACAACTCCTGAGGAATATGAGAAGCTTGGCTTCCCAGGAGCCCGAGACTTGGCCAACATGTTCCGTTTCTATGCCCTGAAACCCGACCGGAACATTGACCTAACCCTGCAACTCAACCCCAAGGCCCAGACTTTGGACCAGTGGCTGGAGCAGCACAAAGGGGACTTTGCACAGCTGTGATCTTGAAGCCCTCTTCTGGAGAATGGGAGGTACAACCATCCTTTGTGTATAGTTTTGTAGTTTTGGGTTTTTTTCCCCCAAATAAAACCACTGTTCACAGATGGTTTCCCAGAAGGCCTCTGTCTGTGGGAAGTGAGGTGGAGTGGCAGCTGCATGAAAATGGGCCCTAACGGCACAGAAATGGTAGTGACTCCACTCTCAGGCAGAGAAAAGCCTCATCCAGCCACCAGCCGCAATGCCTTTGATACTCCAGCAGGCAGGGCCAGAGGCACTGAGGCCGCCTGTGCATTCGTTCAGAATGAGGACAGACTAATGTAGATGTTCTGGACCCTTGTCCTTTTCCCTCTCTTCACTAGCACTCTGGATAGGTGTAGCCAAGCTAGGAAAAACCTTCAAAGGAGCCTGAAAAAAGAAAGAGGGCTAGAGAGATGGCTCAGTCAGTGAAGTGCTTGCTGTGCGAGCACAGAGTCCTGAGTTCAGATCCCGACACCCACTTATGAAGACAGGCGGGTGTGCACCTACAGTTGCAGGAAGGTCTCTGGAGCTCACTGGCCCACTAGTCTTAACTTGAGCCAGTGCCAGGCCTGCCTCACAGGATCAGGCAGGGAGCAATGAAAGGAGGGCGTCCAACATCCGTTTCCATCCTTCAGGCTTACACAGGCATGTTCACCTGTACATGTGTGTAACATGTATGCTTACAACACACCCATACAAAAAGAACAAATGAAATGTGGCAGAGCTGTGGATCACTGTGGAGATGAGGTGGTGGTGCCTGTGGCTTAGACCAACATGATAGGTGAGCTTGCCTCTAAGCCCTTCAGAGGGAGCAACAAAGGCCCAGAAAGCCCAAGACACCTGTTGAAATTACACGGCAAGTGTACAGGCTTGTCTGACCACTGGCACACATCTTTTACTGTCCTTCCCTGACATCAGACTGGGCCATCAAGGAAAGGAGCAGTGATCCCATCAAACGCATCCTACCAAAGACTCTTGACTGAGGCATATCTTTGACAATTTACTATGCCATACCCTAAAATATGGGGTAAACAGACTAGTTAACACTGTCTGCCTTGAGGAAACTTTTTTTTTTTTTTTGAGACAGGGTTTCTCTGCATAGCCCTGGTTGTCCTGGAACTCACTTCTGTAGACCAGGTTGGCCTTACACTCAGAAATACACCTGCCTCTGCTTCCACAGTGCTGGGACTAGAGGTGTGCACCACTACCACCCTATTGAGAGAGGAGAAAGAGATTTGTTAAAAAGATCTAGCTAGCCTCAAGCTCACAGATCTGCCTGCCTGTGCCTCCCAAGTTCTGGGATTAAAGGTATAAGCACCATAGCCAGATAGCAATAAGCAAAAATTGGCCTGCAGAAATTGATTCTCTTCTTCCACCTATGGTTTTCAGGGATTGAATTCAGATCATCAGACTTTTATCCAAAGTCATCCTGCCAGGCCCCAAAAGTTTAATATGGGGGACTGCTGAGATGGCTCAGCAGTTAAGAGCATTTGCTGCTCTTGCAGAGGGCCCAGGTCTGGTTCCTAGCACCCACACAGTAGCCAATAAACCCCTTGTGATTTCAGTTCCTGAAGATGCAATGCCCTCTTCTGGTCTCTGTAAGCACTGCATGCAAGTGGTGCATAGATATATGTGGACAAAACACCCCCCCACACACATGGTTTTTTAAAATGCAATATAGGAAAATGCAGCTGAGGACATAGTTCAGTAGTAGATCACTTGCCTAGCATGCCTGAGTCCTGGGTTCAATACCAGGTTTAGAAAAGGTGTTCCAGCCTGGGCCACACAGCAAAAGCACGTGCACATTTCTCAGCAGGACTCTCCAATCTACCAGGTTCAAGAGTTTGCTCGCAGAGGAACACTGTCTTCTGGCAAGGGCTTGTTCTGGAAATGGGGGTAGGTGATCTGTAATGTCAGTGCACGAGGTCCACCTTGCTGGCAGGAAGAGAAATCTGAACTAGCAGATGCTGCCAGCTGACTCTCTTGTTGCCTCTGCTCAGCCACCTGCAGAAGCTAGATTGAACTCTCAAAGAAGAAATGACCACAATTTTGGTTTTAAATATGTTTTGTAGGAGATCATCTTCTTTACACTGTTACAGAAATCACTTTACATTCTTAAATCAGACAAAGGAAAAGAAAGAAACTACAGAGCAAGTGTTCTTCATTAGTGTGCCTTTCACTAGCTCCAGGACCTTGGAACACAGGGAAACCGTAACATGCTACCAACAGAGGCTGGAAATGAGACTGCTCTGTGCACGATGCAGTCTTCACCCAGGACACTGCGCTCTCCCTCCTGACATTTACACAGGAAAAGACAATGATTCTTATCATTGGGTAATTTAAATATACTTTGGAAATCAAATGTCAGCAATGGAAGAGGGGGAACCAAGCCCTAGTTGGCAAAGCTCTGGGTCCAGAGGTTGACGACGGCTGTCCCACATGACCACACCTGACTAGAACAATCTAATCATTGTCAGGCAAGCTGCTTCTGAGGTGAAGTGGACAGAGTGACCGAGTTGCCCAAGAGTGCCTGCAGGGCCCTAGCACTCACTCTCCAGCTGCTTGGTACCTTCAATAAAACAAAAGCAAACTCCAAGGGGAGTGACAGACACCTCAACAGACCCTGTCAGGGAGGATGGCACTGGTGGGGTATGCTGTCCCTAGGTCCTAGAGAGGATAGCTTGTCAAGAAAGATGTATTTCAGAACCTCCGTGAGCTTTGTTGAAAGGGAAATTAATCACTTCACAACGCTGTGCAGCTTAAGGCTTCATTTTAAGCTGTAAGCACGGCCTTTAATTTTTTTAAGCTCTCTACTACATGCGATTCCGTGTTTTTAGTGCTGCAAGAAGAGTCCAAGTGTTTTACCCTGTCTGGGCCAGAAGCAAGTCACCTACCAGTGGAGAGGATATTTCCACCAGCCCAAAGGCCACACATCACTGCCTAGGGGCTGTCTCCATGACCTTCTATGCAGAGGTGTCATCACGTAGTTTTGCTGTCACTAGTTGGTTCCGAGGGCTCTGTAAACAGGGATCCCCCGTGCTGCTGTTCTGGGATCCTCTTGTGTCAGATGCCCTGGCCGTGGAGAGGGGCTGCTGCTCCTGGTCTAGTTTCCAGTTGACTGTTTTCCTGAGCCAAGGAGACAAACAGTTATACTCCACACCTCAGAAGAACTCATCTGTGTTAATCCCTGGAGAATGGCTGTGTTTAGAGGGTCAAGAGCCCCAGGACCTGGGGTGAGCACAAACAACAGCGTCTCCAGGCACAGAACACAAGTACAATTCAGCAGCCCCAGACTTGCACAGTACCACGCTGCCTGGATACAACAGGGTGCTAAAAAGCGGGTTGGAGGTGGAGGAGATCTGAGTTCTAGGCTTGGCTCTGCCACAATTTGCCTTCTAGACTGTGGGCAAGCTGGTTCTACCATGGAGGGACAGAGCCCCTGGGAAATTCAACCCATCTAGAAAGGAATCTAAAAGAAGATGTTGGCCACTGCAGCCTACTTTATCCTCATCTGCTCCAAGGACTTAGAGGACACCATACTTGCTACATTTTTGATTGGCACCACTTCTGACTTCTGGGATAGGGTAGGGTGGGGTTTGATGTTGATTAAAGTGACCAGAAGAGAGATTAGTTCACAGGGAAGAATGCTCACAAGTTTTCTTACCTCAGCAGGGGTATCAGGAAGTAAACATTTTCTTAAGTTTGGAAAGGAATCCCTCATTGTGCTCCCCAGCCTCTCACCTATCCTTGCTTCCTGTGGAGCTATCCATGGTTCTGCTACCTGGGCACAAACAGCAGAAAGAACCTAGGTCAAGATCACACACCTCCACACAGAAAATGCCTGTCCCGCCTACCCATGTCTAGCTGCCCCGGGGCTGGCACTCAAGGAGCAGCCAAGGGCCACTCCAGAAACACAGGGGCCACTCTCAGGCTGGCAGGGGGACCTCAGGTCATTACAGCTCTTCCTGGAGTCAAATCATAGGAGGGAAACAAGAAAAAAGGGAGGGAGAGGCACTGTCTGCAATCTGAACAATAACAACAAAGGCAAACTAAATGCTAGAGGCCTGGAGGCCAAGTCACACAGTTATACACAGTAGCTCATCTTCGTGTACTTGAAGTGTATACAGAAGCAATGTTGTCAGGTCCACCTAGAGTCCCAGAGCCAGCCAGCAGGAAGTAGAACTAAGCTCAAACCTAGCCCAGACTCTTAACCACCGACCTACTGACTACAGGATAATCAATGGACCTCAAAAAAATATCCAATTTCTGAACCCACTGTCTATGTTGTATATATTAACATGCCCAAGATAACCAATGAGGGAGCTTCTCTTACACAGAATCCTTGTCTCTCACAATGCCAGTAAGGTGTATATTCTCTGACATCTAACCCCCACTGCTGCAGATAATGCACAGTAAGGTGTATATTGCTCTGACATCTAACCCCACAGCTGCAGATAATGCACAGCTGGATGGATGTTCTTCAGGGCAAAGACCGAGGTTACCTAACTGCACAAGAAACTTGCCAACCTTGAAAGATGGAGGCAAACCTTGGCTATGAGTTAAGCTGTACACCTATAACATCATTTTGTGTGTTTTGGCTTTTCTTCATGTGTGACAAGGTGTCATAGCCCAAGCTGGCCTTCGACTCATTTTGTAGCCCAGACTGGCTTTGAACTATTAGGCCTTCTGTTCCACTACTAAGTATAGGTAAGAGCAACCATGCCTGATAATTTTCACATTTGTTAATTTTGTGTGTGTGGGTGCACATACAGCTGCATGGAACAGAGTATGTATGGCGGTCACAGGATAACTTGTGAGGGTCAGTTCTGTCCTTCCAAGTGGGCTCCAGGGATGAAACTCAGGTTGTCAGGGTTGGTAGCAAGCAGGCTTACCTGCTGAGCCATCTCAAAAGTCTTACTGATACATATTCCTTGTATAGTGTACAAACAATTAAAAGAACCTGGTGTGGTTGTATATACCTTTTTTAAAGATTTATTATGTATACAGTGTTCTGCCTGCATGTATGCCTACACACCAGAAGAAAGCATCAGATCTCAGTATAGATGGTTGTGAGCTAACATGTGGTTGCTGGGAATTGAACTCAGGACCCCTGGAAGAGCAGCCAATGCTCTTTACCTCTTAAAAGCTGGTATTAAAAGTATATACAACTGGGGCTGGAGAGATGACTCAGAGGTTAAGACAAGCACATTTCTTTGGGTTTAAGTCTAACCAAGACTATAAGGTAAGGCCTTATTTATAAAAATAAAATAAAATAGTCACAGCTTCTAACAGTTACCAGGTTTGAGTCAACTAAGGCTCTTTAGAGGGAGGTATCCAAAGCTCAGAGGCACAAATCTGGGAACAAGAGTAGGGTGGGGTCTGTAGTTTTGTGGAACACTGTTCTATAATACAACAGCCACTGTCACCATAGCAGCTAGGACTGCCTGCAAAATACTCTCAAAATTGGGTCTTTTTTTTAAAATGTTTATTTATTTATTTATTATGTATACAATATTCTGTCTGTGTGTATGTCTGCAGGTCAGAAGAGGCACCAGACCTTATTACAGATGGTTGTGAGCCACCATGTGGTTGCCAGGAATTGAACTCAGGACCTTTGGAAGAGCAGGCAATGCTCTTAACCTCTGAGCCATCTCTCCAGCCCCAAAATTGGGTCTTTTAATAATCTTGAAAGATGGATTAGGGAGAGGGTCATGAGACCCTCCTCACTCCCTCATGTACCTCCTGCTGGCTGCATGTATGTATTCTCAAGAAGGTTAACTGAAAGGGAAACTCCACGAATGCTACTCCCATTAGGTCGCCATCCATGTGTAGGACTTTTCTGCAGAGCGATTATTTGGGGAGTTACCAACATTCCTATAAGTAGCCCCTCACCCATGTCTGCAAGTAAACCATGGGCATGACTGCTTTAGTCTGTCATTGGTTCCCGATCTGGGATGAGTAGACATTTGTTAACACACAGCTCACTCTGACTGGGCATACAGGACCTGAGGTGTGCCCTTGGAAAAGGAATGGTGTTCTGAGCAAGATACTAAACAAGATCTGGGCAATCAGGAGCTGGAGAGATGGCTCAGCAGAGATTGCTGCTTTTTCAGAGGACCTTAATTTGGTTCCCAGCACCCACTTGGAGGCTTACAACCATTTCTAATTCTAGTTCCATGGAATTCAATGACTTTTTATGGTCTCCATGGGCACCAGGTAAGCACAAGCCATACATGCAAGTAGAACACATAAAAAAAAAAATACATGTAAGGGCCGGGCAGTGGTGGTGCATGCCTTTAATCCCAGCACTTGGGAGGCAGAGACAGGTAGATCTCTGAGTTTGAGATTAGCCTGGTCTACAGAGCGAGTTCCAGGACAGCGGGGGCTGTTACACAGAGAAACCCTGTCTCAAAAGACAAAAAAACAAAACAAAACAACAACAACAACAAAAAAACACGTAAGGGGCTGGAGAGATGGCTCAGAGGTTAAGAGCACTGGCTGCTCTTCCAGAGGTCTTGAGTGCAATTCCCAGCAACCACATGGTGGCTCACAACCATCTATAATGAGAACTGATGCCGTCTTCTGGCCTGCAGGCATACGTGGAAGAGGCAAAACTCTGTATTCATAATAAATTTTTTAAAACATGCAGAAAATTAATCTTTAAAAAAATGGTTGAAATAATCTGGGTAGCCGGGTGGAGGTGGCACATGCCTTTAATTCTAGCACTCAGGAGGCAGAGGCAGGTGGATCTCTCTCAATTTGAGGCCAGCCTGATATACACAGTTCCAGGATAGATTATTACACGGAAAAATCCTGTCAAAAAACAAACAAACAAACAAAAATCTGGGTAATCAACAAAACTAGTAGGAACATATCTTAGCTCTAGGCCCTGCACAGCACACTGCTCACTCTGCACTTTCTGACTTGAGGTCCAGAGACCAGATGTGCCCTGCTTCAATTCTGAGCATTTCCTTTTCCAATACAGAAAGGTGTAAATAACATAAATGACTCTTAACACAGCAGCTCTATTAAACCATGGGCTTCCCATCCCTCCTGAGTCTCCTAAGACAAAAAGAGCACTAGTTTTTCATTCCATGTCTTTGGTAAAGCATGGCAAAGTTAGTGTGTCAACACTATAAATGACCTCTTATGGCACTTCTAATACATGCCAGGCACCATACTACTGCCTTTACCACTTGACCTCACCAAACTGCTTAGAAGCCCTATATGTTTTGGTATTTTGAGACCTAGAACTCATTACATAGTTCTAGATCTGAGGATGATCTTGAACTCTTAATCCTACTGCTTCGTCTTTCAAATGCTAGGGTTACAGGTTTAGGCCACCTTGCTCAGATAAATAATGCTACTGTTTCTCCCAACTTAAAAAGGTAGTCTGTCTAAGGCTTCACAGCTAACTGTGACAAAGCAAGACCATGAACCATCTGACCACTAAACCTAGCCTCTGAGTGGGACACAAAATGTCTGACTGTCACCCCCTTCTCCCCCAATTCTGTCCCCCTCCCCGCAAAAACACAGTTCCTTCATGTAGTTCTTGCTGTCCTAGAACTCACCCTGTAGACCAGGCTAGCCTCACAAATCAGAGATCCTCCTGCCTCTGCCTCCCAAGTGCTGTTGTAGAATATTAGCTTAAGATATGCTACATTTGTCCTATGGAATATTTGTTTAATGATGGATTTGTTTAACTCTGTGAAGCTATGCTACTTTGCCTGCCTAAAACACCTGATTAATAAAGACCTGAATGGCCAATAGAAAGGCAGAAGAAAAGAAATAGGCAGGGCTGCCAGGCAGAGAGAATAAATAGGAGAAAAAAAATCCAGGCTGGGGTGGAGAAGAGAAGAGGATGTATAAGAAAAGAAGAGGAGGACATCAGGGGCTGGTCACCAGCCACACAACCAGTCATGAGGTAAGAAGGGAAGAAAAACATATATAGAAATAAAGAAAGGCAAATAGCCCAGAGGCAAAACATAGAAGAAGAGAAATGGGTTAATTTAAGTTAGAAAAACTGGCTAATGCCCGGCTTTCATAAGTAAGAATAAGTCTTGGTGTATTTATTTTATTGGAAGCTGGGTGGTGGGCACCCAAAGAATAAAACAAACAAACAAAAGCCAACAACTACAAAACCCTGTCTTGGTTCGTGGGAATGCAAGCTGGTACAACCCCTTTGGATGTCAGTGTGGAGATTTCTTAGAAAATTAGGAAACAACCTTCCTCAAGACCCAATAATACCACTTTTAGGTATATATCCAAAGGATGCTCAATTGTGCCACAATGACACATGCTCAACTATGTTCATAGCAGCTTTGTTTGTCATAGCCAGAAACTGGAAACAACCTAAATGCCTCTCGACTGAAGAATGGATAAAGAAAATGTGGTACATTTACACAATGGAGTACTACACAGCAGAAAAAAATAATGACAGCTTGAATTTTGCAGGAAAATGGATGAAACTAGAAAACAGTATTTTGAGTGAGGTAACCCAGACACAGAAAGACAATTATCCTCACTCATAGTTTTTTTTTTTTTTTCGAGACAGGGTTTCTTTGTGGCTTTGGAGCCTGTCCTGGAACAAGCTCTTGTAGAACAGTCTGGTCTTGAACTCACAGAGATCCGCCTGCCTCTGCCTCCCAAGTACTGGGATTAAAGGCATGCGCCACTACCACCCGGCCATAGGTGGTTTTTAAACATAAAACAAAGGAAGCCAGACTACAAATCATAATCACAGAGAACTTAGACAACAATGAGGACACTAAGAGAGACTTACATAGACCTAATATACACGGGAAAGAATAAAAAGATCTCCTGAGTAAATTGGGAGCATAGGGACATTGAGGGAGGGTTGAAGCAGGAAGGGGAGAGGCAGGGAGGGAAGCAGAGAAAAATGTAGAGCTCAATAAATATCAATATATAAAGAAATAAAATCCTGTCTTGAAAAAATAATAATTTATATTTTATGGGTATGGGTACTTTGTCTACATGTATGTCTACATACCACTTGTGTGTCTGATGCTCTCAGAAGTCAGAAGAGGGCATTGGATCTCTTAAAACTGAAGTTATAAGCCAGGTGGTGGCACATGCCTTTAATCCCAGCACTCAGGAGGCAAGAGACAGGTGGATCTCTGTGAGTTCGAGGCCAGCCTGGTCTACAAGAGCTAGTTCCAGGCTCCCAAACTACAGAGAAACTCCATCTTGAAAAACCAAAAAAATTTAAATCTCTTATGGTTACATATATCCTATTAGTTCTACTTCTGTAGGAGGCTCTAGCACAGATTAGCAGGGGATAAAACCTTCATACCTCTGAGTTGTGACTCTTTTTATAAGTGGACATCTAGTTCCTTGAACATATAAACTCTTGACATATGCAGAACCCCTTAGAGTCAACCAAGTCCAAGAGGAATGGTGTGGTGGCCTGGTATAGGAGGGTTTTTCTGTGTTTCTTTGCTTTCATTGGTTAATAAAGAAGCTGCCTTGGCCTATAGAATAGGACATAGCCCTTAGGTGGGCAGAATAGACAGAACAGAAGGCTTGAGAGAAGGAAGTGGGCAGACGCCATGATTCGCCCACCCGAGATGGACGTACCTTAGAACCGTTAATGGGTTAGTTTAAGATGTAAGAGTTAGCCAAGAAAAGGCTAGAGACAATGGGAAAGGCAGTATTTAAATGAATATAATTGTCGTGTGGTTTTTTTGGGCATAAGCTAGCTGGCGGCTGGGAGCTGGGCGCCAGGAAAACAGCCCCACTTCTCGGCGGTGGGACACAGCCGCCCCCTTTTACAACAGTGGCCTGAATGAAAATGGCCCCTGTAGGGTCATAGGGAGTGGCACTATTAGGAGGTGTGGCCTTGTTGGAGAAAATGTGTCACTGGGGGTGGGCTTTAAGGTTTCAGAAGCTCAAGACAAGCCCAGT
Source organism: Dicrostonyx torquatus (assembly GCA_028555095.1). Lineage (NCBI taxonomy): Eukaryota > Metazoa > Chordata > Mammalia > Rodentia > Cricetidae > Dicrostonyx > Dicrostonyx torquatus. Next base: position 24,747 of record JAQHUG010000883.1, on the reverse strand, counting down.
GTTGCTCTCTCTTCCTGTCACCTTCCAATCCAGATGTAGAAGTCTCAGCTACCTCTCCAGCATCATGCTTCTTGCCATGATGACAATGGACTAAACCTCTGAACCTATAAGCCAACGCCAATTAAATGTTTTCCTTAAAAGAGTTTCCGTGGTCATAATGTCACTTCACAGTAATAAAACCCTAACTAAAACAAATGGCCATTCTCCAGTAACTCTGTAATTGGTCAATGTTTTTCTGTATTTTTATATGGTTCTACTTTTAGAATTGCTACCAAATAATGGCTAAGTCTAACTGGGATGTCTCAAGACCAGCTATCAGTATGAATTACCTAAGGAGCTTCACTGATACAGATGAACCCTGTTCTGGTTTTGTACTGAGATGGCCTGTGTAGCCCTGGCTGCCCTTAAACTTGCAGAAATTCTCCTGCCTCAGTCTCACTAGTGCTGGAATTACAGATATACCACCACTCCTGGTCTCTTTTTCTTCTTCATTTTTTTTAAAGATTTACTTATTTATTATGTATACAATATTCCTTCCATGTATGCTTGCATGCCAGAAGAGGGCACCAGATCTCATTACAGATGGTTGTGAGCCACCATGTGGGTGCTGGGAATTGAACTCAAGACCTCTGGAAGAGCAGTCAGTGCTCTTAACCTCTGAGCCATCTCTCCATCCCCGGTCTCTTCTTTTTTTAAAAAAATTATATCTATTTATTCTGTGTACATGTTATGAGTATTTGAATGTCATGGCACTCAGGTAGAGTCAGAGACAATCTGTGAAAGTTGCTTCTCTCTGTCCACCATGTGGGTACTGGGGATTGAACTCAGGTCATCAGATTTGGCAGCAGGTCCATATACCCACTGACCCACCTCACCAGCCTTGTTTCTTCATTGAGATTCTAATTTAGCAGAACTAGCATAAGATTTCAGCAGGGACAGATTTAACCAGATGACATGACAAGTTGTTACCTTGCATGCTAGTGACACTTTGGTAAATTTTTCTTTGGCTTTGGGATCATCCTTGTTTCGGTCCGGGTGGTATTTCTTGGCAAACTAAGAGAGAAGAAAGTACATTACTATAAATATAAAGCAGAACCCAAACACTTGCCACAGTTATGACTCTTTACAGCATTTGTCTCTCTTAACAGAGCAAAAAATTCTTTTGTGTGTTTTCAAAACAGGGTTTCTCTGGATAGCCCTGGCTGTCCTAGAACTTACTCTGTAGACTAGGCTGCCCTCAAACTCACAGAGATTCACCTGCCTCTGCCTCCCGAGTGCTGGGGTTAAGGGTGTATGCCTCCACCACCCGGCTTTTTTTTTTTAATAAATTATTTTTTTAAAGATAGATAGATAGATAGATTGATTTTGCAGTGTTCTGCCTGCACACCAGAAGAGGGCACCAGATCTCATTATAGATGGTTGTGAGCCACCATGTGGTTGCTGGAGCAGTCAGTGCTCTTACCCACTGAGTCATCTCTCCAGTCCCAGTGCAACGAATTCTTAAAATGAGATTTAAAATTTGAAAATAAATCATTCTTTTAGAGATCTACATATTTCTCATCTACCAAAAATCTTTCCAAAAATAGTTAACTAAGATCTGGAGAGATGGCTCAGTGACTAAAAGCATTTAACACTCTTGTAAAGAACTGGATTTAGCTCCCAGGACCCATAACAGCTCACAGCTGTCTAAAACTCCAGTTTCCAGAGATTTGATGCCCTCTTTTGACCTCAGAAGGCACCAAGCATACATGCAGTACACATACTTACATGAGGCAAATACACATGCACAGAAATTAAATCTTAAAAAACAGTTGACTAGCTGGGGAAATGACGGCCCACACCTTTAATCCCAGCACTCGGAAGGCAGACAGGTGGGTCTCTGAGTTCAAGGTCAGCCTATTCTACGGAGTGAGTTCAAGGACAGTCAGGGCTACAGGGGAAAACCTGACTATAAAACAAAACAACTAACAAAAAACAGCATTAACTGATACTACATAGCATACCACTTCATTTTTCTCAGATAACTCCACAGGATCAGCTGCTCGTGACCTGCCCAGGTGTGCTATGCACCAAGTCAATAGGGACGAGACAAGATCAACAGCAATCTGGGCTGAAGAGATGGACTGAACAGCAATCAGTGCCAAGAACACATACTTCTTTCTCAGAAAATTTGAATTTGAATCCCAGACATGGCAGATGGTTCACAGCTGCCTATAACTATAGTTCCAAGGGAATCCAATACCTCTGTTTTTTGTTTTTGTTTTTCGAGATAGGGTTTTCTCTGTGTAGCCTTGGCTGTCCTGGAACTCTGTAGACCAGGCTGGCCTCAAACTCGAAAGATTGACCTGCCTCTGCTTTCTGAGCGCTGGGATTAAAGGTGTGCGCCACCACCGCCTGGCAACCAGTGCCCTCTGTGAACACCTCCATTCTTGTGCACATGTCCATATGCAGACACAGACCACAATTTTAAAATTTAAATAGATACACACATATATAAAGATCACCAGCAATCTTACTTGTCAGTCAATCTGAGACCAATACGGACCTCAAGATAGGCTTTCTTGATATCTTTCCTGCTGGCATTTCGGGGGCACTCCTAATATCTGTAATAATCTTCGACCAAGGAAGCGCTCGTGTGGAAGGAAGCAGTACAAACAAAAGGGAAACTTTTTGTTCCTGGAAATGAAACGAGAAGGTTAGTTAGTCTGGGATTTGTCCAACAAGAGGAAATTATAAATGAACAACTGTGGAATACCTGTGAAAGACCAAACAAGCCTCAGCTACAGGCTCTGTTCCTTTCTGAGTATACTAGAGGCCAAACTCAATGAACTTCAAATGAGGGTACAGCTTGGGAATATAGTTCAGTAGATACACTGCTTACCAGGCATGCACAGGGCCCTGAGCTTGATTCCCAGCACTGAAAAACCTATGGTGCATGATGAGCACATGCCCATAATCCTAGCATTAGGGAAAAGGAAACAAATGATCAGAAGTTCAATTCACAGCTACATAGGAAGTTTTAGACCAGCCTGAAATACATGACACCCTGTTTCCAATTAAAAACAAAAACACAACCGGGTGGTGGATTCTTAGTGAGCCTATATTCAGCCTTCTCTTTACTTGATAGCAGCCTGGCTGGTTAACCTCCAGTCCTTCCACTGCCTAGAGGATGAGTCTATCAGTGGCAGAAGTTTGGCCATTAAAGCAGCTCCAACAACCGCAGCAGAGAACTTACATAAAACTGTGTAGATAACCACAGGGCTATACAATCCTAAAGCCACCAATAGCTAACAATATTAGGAAGAATTTGTTTAGTTAACTCTTTGGTTTCTGTTGTTGCTTTATCCAAGACATGTCCAGTAAATGTTTTGCTTTTGTGAACCAAGGATTATTTTCCATGTTGTTTCAAGAATGCCCAATGTAAGTAGCAAGTTACTGTTTTCTTTTGCTTAGAAGATTTTTATGTCATTTGATTTCGTAAACCAAGCTTGAGCAATGACCAGAGATTAAAAGTTTCGGGGCACAATTGAAGACCTTAAATGTGGTATCAGGACACACACTGAGGGATGCCACTTCCACAAATGAAATCCCTTGAGATAAAATATGTCCACTGTAGCCTACAGGCTGACATTGTAGCACACACATGTAATACCATCAACCTGGGAGACAGGTAGGAGGATCAGGAGCTCAAGATCATGTTCAGCTATATGGCAAATTCAAGAGAGTCTGGGCTACAGGAGACCCTATCTCAGAAAACAAAGGAAAAAGTTGTTAGGTCCAAAGGAGACTCCAATTTCTCAAACTCCAACAACAGTGCAAATATCCAAAAATGGACTCAAACTGGACTACAGGAGGAGTTCTGGTGGTTAGATAAAAGCCAGCAAGCTTGTCGGTGGGTGCTTTACACAGATAATCCCAGTGCTTGGGAGACAGAGGCAGGCGGATCTCTGTGTTCTAAGACAGAGCAAATTCTTCCACAGAGCAAGTTCTAGGACAGCCGGAACTACACAGAGAAACCTGGCCTTAAAAAAGCAAAACCAAAAACAATAAAATAAGAACAGATACTAAGCCAGCATTCCTCAGGAACTTGTGAAGCCTGTTCCCTCTATCACTGGTAGAAGGGACACATGGCTCCCTGTGGTGCCTCCAGGCTTCCTCAGTATCTCAAGTACCTGTTACACATTGCAGAGTCCATGCTAGCTGTCCTAGCCCTTCTCACCTCCTCCCCTACCCTAAACTCCCCAGCTCATGGACTTCCCTTCCTCCAGTTACTCATTCTTTTTTGTTTGTTTCTTCAAGACAGGGTTTCTCTTGTAGACCAGGCTGGCCTCAAACTCACAGAGATCCACCTGCCTCTGCCTCCTGAGTGCTGGGATTAACGGCATGCGCCACCATGTGTCACCACTGCCTGGGAGATTCTTCTTTTTTTTTTTTTAAGATTGATTTATTATATATTCAGTGTTCTGTTGGTCTCTATGCCTGCAGGCCAGAAGAGGGCGCCAGATCTCATTACAGATGGTTGTGAGCCACCATGTGGTTTCTGGGAATTGAACTCAGGATCTCTGGAAGAACAGCCAGTGCTCTTAACCCCTGAGCCATCTCTCCAGGTCCAGTTACTCATTCTTATAACCCTGGTATTTTCAATGTTTTTTTCTGTCTCTATGTGTCTTCTCAGCCCCTCACAAGTCCAGCACACTCTGGAGTAGTCATGTCATCAGTTTATACAAAAATAACTTTGAAAGCGTGTATCTGAAGGTGTAGAAGTATATGCTTAAATGTTAAATTTAGCCGGGTGGTGGTGGCACACACCTTTAATCCCAGCACTCAGGAGGAAGAAGCAGATGGATCTCTGTGAGTTCGATGCCAGCCTGGTCTACAAAGCAAGTTCTAGGAGTGGCTCCATAGCTAGACTAGGCCTGTTTAGTTGTAAAAGTTAAATTTTCACCACCTTCCCAAATAACAGGAAGGGAATTGAGGACTCATGAATGGGTTTAGGATGATCAGTGGGCACACACACACACTTTCTCCTCGCAGCGTTATACACAAAAATTATGTGTATGTTACTCCAGGTAGATATCCATAGCCTTCACCAGCCAAATTCTCAATGGATTCTGAGACTCAAAGGTTAAAACCAAGCAAATAGTCCCAAGCTGTTGTAAAATGAAAGGCCCTTAGAGAGTTTGTGCTCGAGAGTGGAAATCAGTACCATGAACAAAGAACACTGAGTGAAGCAAGGAAAAGGTGCAGGGAGAGCGAGATGGGGGAAAGAATCTGCACAGTGCGCTCAGCAGCTGTAAATATCTGCAGCACAGTGTTGCCTGGACAGTGGTGCACACACCTTTAATCCCAGCAACTGGGAGGCACAGGTAGGTGGATCTCTGAGATGGAGGCCAACCTGATCTACAGAGTGAGTTCCAGGACTTGAAGAGAAATTCTATCTTGAAAACCAAAACAAACAAACAAAAACGCTCTTCAGTTCAGCTCTGTGTTCTTTGTCAACTTCATCTATCCTTATACCACCCAGGCTAATGTCAATCTTCCCAGCCACCTGCGGCGTGCCCAGACCCTGACCAGCAGGGAGACGACACCACACGAGGATTCTTCTCAGATCACACTTTATTAGAGCACCTCTTGATTGAAGGGAGAGCTGAAGGTGAGGGGCCCCGAGGAGCGGAAAGCAGCAGCTTAAATAGTCT
>JAQHUG010000883.1:4300-14660 GCA_028555095.1 Dicrostonyx torquatus | reverse complement strand
CCTTGGGTTTCCGCCGGCTCTTCCTCCTCTGTTGGTGCAAGCTCTTCTCTTACTAGGGTGATGCTACTAGTAGCGGTTAGGGCCTGGAGAAGCTAGAGCAGGTGCAGCCCAAAGGAAGTGTCGAGAAGGACAGCATGTTTGTTGAGTTTGCTTCAGAGACCAGGCCGGCCCGGGCCTATTTCCCTATTATTTGGAAAGCCTGGAATATCTTCAGATAATTGGGCTTAGGAATTGACCTCTAGTGACCGTCAGTGGCCTAAAGCGAGTTATGACAGCCCTTGTCCATTTCCTTCTCTGGACAGTATTCTCTCCGTGCCTACTGTGTGCTGCCCAGCTTCATGAGCTAGAGCAGTCAACATTACGGCATTTCCCCTCCCCTGTGGCACTTAACAGCCTCAGGAGGAAGATGGCCAGCAAGCACGTTATGCTGCATTGAAGAACACCCGGGGTGTGTGGGTGCGCTATGATGGAGAGTGCTGAAGTCAGGGTTTACTTCACCATTGTAGAGAACGCTGCCTGGGAGGTGGATTGCAGCTGAGCCTAGAAGGGTAGGAAGTAAGAAAAAGCCCAGTGAGAAAATAGAAAGTGGCCCCAGGATGGACAGAGGGCAGGGTGATGGATGAGGACAGGGCAGAGCTGCAGAGGAGGAAGGTGGCTTTCTTCTGAGTACAGTGTGGAGTCATTGAAAGGTTGAGAGGAAGTCTTTAGTGTTTAGATTTGAATCAAGAGCATTGCTAGGAGTGCAGTAATTACTACTGGAGGGGTCTGGGGAGGCCTTCAGGGGTGCCTTCCTGTGTGGACCTCCATCCAACAAGTTCAAGAGACAAGTCCATAGAACTAGGGGCCTCAGGGAGGGCTGGAAACAGTTTGTGTGACTGGAGATGGAAGAGCAGGTTGTCCATTCTCCCTTTCAAAGCTGTTGTCTGTCACTGTAGAGTAAACATGAAGGAAGGAAAAGTAATGTGTGGGAGCCAGCTGGTGGGTGGCGCACGCCTTCAATCCCAGCACTCTGGAGGCAGAGGCAGGTGGATCTTTGTGAGTTTGAGGCCAGCCTGGTCTACAAGAGCTAGTTCCAGGACAGGCTTCAAAGCTACAGAGGAACCCTGTCTCGAACCCCCCCCCCCAAAAAGTAACATGTGATACTGATGTTGTACTGGGTGGAAATGGACAGCAAACTAGGAGATTTAGGTGATGATGCTGCAGGTGGGTGCTTTGTCACTGAGGCAAGAAGGGTTGCAGAGGAAATGGGGACCTTGCTGATCTCAAGGACAGGTGCTCTTCCTCTCCCCCACACGTGGGGGTGTTCAAATTGCCTTTTCACTTAGGTAAGGGAAGAGCATGTTCTGAGGAAGCCAGGTCTTTACCTTCTCCCCTGCTGAGTGTGGGTGTTTTCAAGGGGTCCTTGGGTCCCAGGAGAGCCCTCTGCAGAGAATCTGCAGAAGCCAAGCCCAACTTCTGTTAGGTTGTCACTTCTTTGTCACCTTCTTCCTCTTTGAACTGAAATATTCCCTCCACAGACACATGTGCCTGCTTCTGACAGCCTCCTTATTAGGGAGCTGATTTGTGAAAGACAATCACCCTCTTAGATACTTAGATTATTTCAAGAATATTTGGTATTTTTTAGAGGACTCAGTGGGACAGATTCAAAAAAGTCCAATTCCATATCCAAAGAAGTACTTCTCTGATGGTGCAGAACTCAGGCGGAGTTCCCTAGGGCCGAGGAAATGAGTTTATTAGTAACCTCCTTGCTGGAAATGCATGAAAATACGAGTTTCATGTCCAGAACCTAAGGTGATGCTATGTGCCTATAATCACCACACTGAAATGGGTTAACAGCAGCGGTAACGCCATGACCCCCTTTCTCCCAAGCCCAAAATAGGGACATTGGCCAAGATTCCCTGCTAGCATAAGCAGGATGCCAGGTGGCTTGGTATCTAAAGGCAAGGCCACTCGGACCCACCGAAAGAGTAAGCCTATAGTCTGAAGGTCGGGCCTAGCTAACAAAGAGATAAAGGATGAATAGAGAACACCAGATGTAACTAGACAAGGACAAAGCTGACATGACTGAACTTTTCCCTCGCCTCAATTAAAGTAGCTAATAGAAACTGTATAATCATATATCTGCTCCTGTAGAATATAAATAATGGCTCTAGCCTGGAAGGGGCATGCTCAGCTTTTCAGACGCTGTAGCATCCTCAGGTCTGAGAAATAAACCCTTATGCATTTTACATCCAGCTGGCCTGGTGTCTTGCATCTTGATGGTGGGTCGAAGGCACCCAGGTCTCGGGTCCTTCAACACAGCTGCACAGACAGCTCACTAGTCAGCCAGCCTTGCTGAATTTGTGAGTTCCATATTCTGGGTAAGACCCTGTCCCAAAAACCAAAGTGGGGCTGGACAGTGGTGGTGCATGCCTTTAATCTTAACAAATGGGAGGCAGGCAAAGGCAGGTGGATCTCTGGGTTCAAGGTCAAACTGATCTACAGAGCTAGTTCCAGGATGGCCAGGGCTACACAGAGAAACCCTGTCTGTAAAGAAAACAAAACAAAAAGGGTTTGTTGCCCCTGTGGAATGACACCAGAGGTTGTCCTCTGGCCTCCACATTCACTCACACATGTGTATACACACACGTGCACACACACAGAAGGTGGAGTTTTCTGTCTTAGGGCCCTCTCTAGGCACGAGCAGAGACCTGACACTAACCATGTTGCTTATTCTTCATTTTCAGGCCTGGATCAGTGACATTGGTGCTGGAACTACCCCCACATGTGGGAACCACATCAAATCAAGCTGCGGCTTCAACTCTGACCGCCCAGGTAGGGAAGTAAACATGGGAGAAAGGTTCCAACATCATCACCATAGATAGGGTGAAGAAGGGCAAGCTCCATTCACACTGGAGAGTTGGAATAGCCTGGGCTGGGGGAGGGACAGGCCTTAGACCCATATAAACTGCTCACCTTATAGGGAGAGCTTGTACATAAGTCATAGTTCTAGCCAGGCAGGAGAGAAACCGGTGCTTCTGTTTTCAGCCATCCCACAGACAATTCCCCACCTTGTATCTGGGCCTTGGGTGGCTGGGATCATAATGACAGTCTGAAGAGCCCTGTGCCAGGTGTGGTGCAGCATATCTATAATCTCTGCTCCAGGAGGCCAAGTCTGGAAGAGTGTGAGATGCAAGCCAGCCTGAGCTACCCAGACCCTATCTCAAAGAAAAAAACAAAACCCCAGAAAAAAATTAAAAGTAAAGCCCTGTGTTAGTTGGGACTCCCTTGGCTGTTTGTGAAAACACAGACAAAATAACTCAACTACAGGATACATACCTTTTTGGCTGACTTTCAGAAGAGCTGGGTCCAAAGGTTCGTAAGTACTGTCCTTACCCACTCTCTACCCCCACGTCACACCCATCCCTTTAGTTTTTACAGATAGAGTTTCACATTGTAGCCCAAGCCAGCCCCCAGCTCACAGGATTCTCTTGCCTCAGTCTCCCAGGTGAACCATCTCACATGGTCTCCAGTTTTTTTCTTGGTCCCCCCAACCTGGTTTGGGGTGCTGGCTTCCTTCTCTGGTGAAGATGGGAAGAAAGCCCAAAGGTTAGCCCAAAGCTAACCTCTCAAATGATCTGCAGTGTGAGAAAAAGCAAGCCTCTTTCTCCAGTGTTCTTTACATCCAGTGCAGAGAGTTCAAGCCAGAGAAAATCTCGGTCCTTTCAAAGTCAGGAAGAAAAGTGGCAACTGGCTTTCAGGAGGCCGCCTGGTTTTGGTTCTGGTCTCCTCTTGAAGTCCTCTGAAGGGAGATAAGTGGCATCTGTTAAGCTCAAAGTCAGAACCCCTGTGTTTGTTTAATAGGTGTGTTGGGCATCATATCTCAGAAAGGCCATAGAGAGAGCAAGAGGCACTTGGCCTACCTTGGCTGCCATTCAGGTGAGTGGTGCTTGATAGAGGAAGCCTGGGTCCAGGGATTCATGCATACTTGGTCCACTGCCTATGGCTTCATGTCCCCACTATGTGTTCTGCAAGATATGTGGGGTCAGAAAGCTGCACCTGGTTTGGAGTTCTGGCTTGGAGGAGGAAGCTGGACGTTCCAGTTCATCAGTATGGCAGGAGAAGGATGTGCGGTATCAGTCCTAGAACCCAGATATCTTACCTGAGAACACAGGTGTGCGCGCGCGCGCACACACACACACACACACACACACACACACACACACACACACCTCATGTGTCTTCTACACACACACACACACACACACACACACACACACACACACACACACACAAAACTCATGTGTCTTCTACTCCTGTGTTCTCTGGAGTCAAGCAGGACACCACTCATTTCTGAGGCCCCTTCCCAGCCAGGCTGCTAAAAGCCATCCAAGGAAGTAGTTGTGCTGGGCTGCAGGGTGGGAATGGGCCCTTACAAAGGGCTTTTGTTTGCTGCAGCTGCTTCTGGGGTCACCAGCAGCCTGCCTAGCAGCCTGTCCACTTTGGGGAAAGTTTGCTATCCCCTAGGCATTGACCTAGCTGGCTTTGTCTCTATAGCTTTAGCCCTATGTGCTAGAGCTCTCTTGTTGAAGACCTGGGGTGAAGGAAGAGAATAAATCCTTAGTCCTAAGGCAGGGTAGGAAGAGGGAGAGTCAAAAGTAGGATTAAGTCATTAATAATAAAAGCCAGGATTTATGTAGAGTCCTCTGGGTGTTTTCCAGTCTAAATTTGTTTTGTTTTGATTATTGAGACAGGGTTTCTCTATGAAGCCCTGACTGTCCTGGAACTCGCTCTGTAGAATAGGCTGGACTTGAACTGCATATGCCTCCTGAGTGCTGGGATTAAATACCACATGTAACGCAATCTAAATTTTGTACAGTTTTTTAATGCATATGTGTGTTTTGCCTGCGTGTATGTATATCACATGCATGTTTGGTGCCTGAGGAAAACAGAAGAAATTGTCAGATTTCTTGAAGTTGAAGTTACAGGTGCTTCATACATAGCACGATATGGAGACTGGAAATCGAACCTGGGTCCTCTGAAAGAGCAGCCAGTGTTTTTAACTACTGAGCCATCTCCTCAGCCCACTAATCCAAACTTTGAAAAAGTTTCAGAATGTCATTTGGATACCATATATAATGCTTTTTTTTTTTTAAAAAAAAGGTGAATAGTTGATTTTTGTTAAGTTTTTTGTTTTGTTTCTGTTTTATTATGTGTGGTTGTTTTTGTTTTTGTTTTTTTGTTTTGTTTTGTTTTAATGTGTGGCTGTTTTGCATGCATGTGTTTACCATGTTCATGCAGCACCTTTGCTATTGGATCTTCTGGAATTGGAGGTAAAAATGGTTGTTAGCTGCCAGTTTTTGTTATTGGTATTATTTTGAGACAGAGTTTCTCTGTAGCTTTGGAACGTGTCCTAGAACTCACTCTGTAGACCAGGCTGGCCTCGATCTCAAAGAGATCTTCCTGCCACTGCCTCCTGAGTGCTGGGATTAAAGGTGTGCACCACACTACCCGGCATTAGTTGCCAGTTATAAAGATAGTTATATGTACCAGCATCCTGTTTCCGAACATTCCTGATTATCTAGATCCTCTTGTGGTTAGTAGAATCCTTAGCACAGCAGTCCTAGGCAGCCATCATTTTACTCTCTAATTCTCATGGTCAGAACCACCCAAGGTTGGCAGGAAAGCAGGCAGGAAAGCCTTGGACCACAGCCACCCAGCCCTGTTCCTCCTAAAATAGCACATCTGACTGCACCTCCAATTGTGGAACGCTCCTAGGATTCACCCCACAAATCTCTTTTTGGATTAAGCAGCTGGAGTTGATCTCAGTTTTATACTAGGGAGGGGAATACGGTGGTGCAGGATGAACCAGAGCTAAAAGGGAAAACAAGGCTGGTGCTTTGGGGTGAAGAGGAAACATGGCAGGTGGCGGGTAAGGATGACACTGCAGATGGGACAGCGAGCCAGCATCAACAATGACAGAGGCACTACTGCTGTCCTTGCTGCTTGCCTTGATATGGGTGAGAATACTGCTTTCCTTCTAGCCAGGAGAAACAAGGGAAGTGGCGTGGGTATGGACAGGCAGCCCCTTACAATGACTTTGGTCTGCATTTCTAGCCAGCAGGATCGGGCAGTAAAGCAGGCAGCTGGCATCTAACAAAGGAGGAAATATGGTAATGAAATTGAGTCATAGGATGAGTCCTTGCACACATAGTCCTCCCTGAATTCTCATGACAACCCAGCAGTTGGTACTGCAGTAACTTCCCAACTAGAAAATGAGGATACCAGCCGGGCGGTGGTGGCGCACACCTTTAATCCCAGCACTTGGGAGGCAGAGACAGGCGGATCTCTGTGAGTTCGAGACCAGCCTGGTCTACAAGAGGTAGTCCCAGAGCAGGCTCCAAAGCCACAGAGAAACCCTGTCTCAAAAAAACAAAAACAAAAAAACAAACAAAAAAGAAATAGGGCGATATCACTTCCCCCTTTCCTCCCGCCAGCCCCTTCCAGTTACCCTCTCTCAAACTCCTTCTGTATTCCCCCACTTTCGTTGATAGCCTCTTTTTCTTTGATTATATTTGTTATGTGTGTTTGTGTGTGACTGTAAACACTAAATATATGTAAATAGAACCTGCTGAGTCTGTTTTTGTTATTTGTGTATATGTGGTTTCAAGACTGTCAACTCTGCATTGGATGGATGTTAAAGAGTCTAATCCCTTGGAGAGGCTGATCCTTCTCCCAGCAGTCAGTGATCACCTACAGCTCTTTGTTTAGGGGTGGGAACCTCAACGTTTTTCTCCTTCCACCTTGGCAGGTCCGTTGATATCACCATTGTTCTGATCTTGTTTATACAACTATTTCTAGGAGAGACGGTATCCAGCAGATTTCTTGTTACTCTGGCTCTTATACCCTGTTCATTCCCTCTTCCACCATGTTCCCTGAGCCAAGAGCTGTGTTTAGATGCTGCCATTGGAGCTGTGCTCCCTGGGGTCCATTCATCTCTGCATTATTGTTGACAGAGGTTTCTATCCTGCCCAGTCCGATAGCCGTTCATTCCCAAAGAAATACACAGAGGTCTATACTAATTATAAACTGGTTGGCCTATTAGCTCAGGCTTCCTTATTAACTAATTCTTACATCAGGTATTAGCTCATAGTTTTTGTCTTTGTTAGCCACATGGTTTGGTCCCTTTATCAATGAGGCATTCTCATCTTGTGTCCTCTGTGTCTGGGTGACAACTGCAGGCTAAGCCTTTCCTCTTCCCAGAAGTCTCCTGTTCTTGTCACCCACCTATACTTTCTGCCTGGCTACTGGCCAATCAGTATTTTCTTAAATGAATAAAATGGACAAATCTTTACAGCGTAAAAGACCATTGTCCCTCAGCACATTATGTCCAGTTGTAATTTCTCACACAATAGCTTCTTTTTGTTTTGTGGAATAGTAGTTTGTTATGGAATAGTTGATTGAGATGTGTCACATTTAGGCTATGGAATGTTTGTTAATGATGCAAAGATATGTTGCATTCTTTTATTTTGCTTCTGTAAAGCTGTGTTACTTTGCCTAAAACACTTGATTGGTTTAATAAAGAGTTGAATGGCCAACAGCTAGGCAGGAGAGAGAAATAGTCAGTGCTATCAGGCAGAGAATAAATAAAGGGAGAGAGAAGTGGGAGGAGCAAGAAAAGGAGGAGAGGAGGATGCCAGGGACTAGTCACAGAGCTACACAGCCAGCCTTGGAGTAAGAAGGAAAGAAAGATATGTTGAATAAAGAAGAGTAAACATCCAGAGGCAAAATGTAGTTAAAGAGAAACGGGATAATTTATAATAGCTGGCTAGAAACAAGCCAAGCTAAGACCAGGCATTCCTGTTTTGTTTGGTTTTCGTTTTGGTTTTTTGAGACAGAATTTCTCGAGCTTTTGGAGCTTGTCCTGGAACTAGCTCTTATAGACCAGGTTGGCCTTAAACTCACAAAGATCCACCTGCCTCTGCCTCCCAAGTGCTGGGTTTAAAGGCGTGCGCCACCAGCACCCAGCCAAATGTTTAAAAAGTAGTAGTGTTTGATTAATGTTTAATAGAATTTATAATTCCATGAAAGCAGAAACAGCCATATAGTGTGTGTGTGTATCTGTGTGTGTGTGTGTGTGTGTGTGTGAGAGAGAGAGAGAGAGAGAGAGAGAGAGAGAGAGAGAGAGAGAGATTTCACACCTGTTACAGGCTCAGGACACACCTAGACCACGTTCTCAACACAAAGGCCAGGGAATAAGAGACAAAGACAGGAGAAAGAGAATGAGGGAGAAGGGGAAGGAAACAAGGGAGCGGAACTGGATATTTGTCCCAAGGGACAGAGGACAGCCTCTGTATAGAGGACTCAGACATGGCCCATAGACAAATGACAGTTTATAAGGGTAAAATGGAAGGTCTGTGTTAAGATGAAGTGTTTAATTTTAATTGGGCATAGGTGAGCCAAAGGGAGCTGACCTTAGTGGTCAGCCTCAGGAAGAGGAAGTGACCAAATAACAGACTAGACATTGGTAGCTAGCTTTAGGAATGTAATGTAATGGGTGTTTTGGTTTTATTTTTAATATTATTGTTACTGTTTTTGCCTTCTTAGAGACGGGGTTTCTCAGTGCTAGGGTCCGAGAGAAGATCCCAAAGAAGATCAATAGCCCATGTATGCAATAACGAGAGTACTTTATTAATTCAAACATTGGGGTGGCACTTGGCAATCCCCAAAGAAAGTCACAAGCTGCTTTTAAGTGGGGTTAGGGGTACTCCAGAAAAGAGAGATCAATCTGGGGCTGATTGGTGGAGGAAAGATTAATGTGGGGGCTGATTGGTGGAAGGTCCTAGTGGTTAGGGACCTTCCAGCAGTGGGGTAGGGAAAGCTATCTTTAGTTATCAGGAGACTGAGGAGCACCTGCTGAGCCAGCAAAGGGGCTTCTGGGGCCTGCTGAGCCAGCAGAAGAAACCATAGGGAGCCTGAGCTAACAGAAGGCTGTGGTTTTTCTGAGGACTGTCTGTTTAGCTCTGTCCCATTTGTGAGCCAAAAAATAAGGCTTATATTTCTGTCAGACTACTAGAAAGGCCTGGTATGCCTCCTCCTCCACTCCCCCTCCACCCACTCCCACTCTGTAACTTTGGAACCGGTCCTGGAACTTGCTTTGTAGACCAGGGTGGCTTTGAACTCACAGAGATCTACCTGCCTCTGCCTTCCAAGTGCTGGGATTAAAGGTGTGCACCATTACTGCACAGCAAGGTATTTCTAGGTAATTCTGGCTGCTCTGGCACTTACTTGTGTATCCTAGGCAGGCCTCAAACTTGGAGTGATCCTCCTGCCTCAATCTCCAAAGTGCTAGAACTCCATGCATGAACCACTGCTGTGACAAAACTTCCTGGGGGATGTTACGCATGTCTACATGCACCAGATAGGGACCTGTGACAGACCAAAGTGTAGAAAACACCAAAGTCCAACTTAGTGAATCAATTAGTTTTAGTGGGGTTACTTACAGGAGTATGCAAGAAGGGCTATTTACAGGAGCAGAAATGACACAAAGGCAGCTGTATCACCAAAGGCCACTCCAGCACAGGTGACAGCTCACAAAATCTGGGAACCCCGAGCACACTGCACAACCTGCAGGTGAAAGACGCTCACTCTGGAGGACTTCAATGGAGTGCCCCCAGACCCAATAACCAGACCGTCAGATGCAACAAGTGACAGGTTTAGTTTTCGATTGTACAACGGGGTGCTACAGCCCTCAGGACTGAGTGCCCGGAACAGCGTTACAAGCATACTTTTATAGGCAAAACCCACAAAATTAGCATTAGGTGTACAAATTCAAGGTCCAAACCATCAGACCAGGGTTACAGCAAAGGCAGAATTAACATAGTTCAACCTATTCCAAGAAAAACAAGTAAGTGCACAACATGTTTTCCTCAGCTGAATGTTCCAGCTGCAATCTATTTTGTCTTTGTGGGGTAGATAACAGGAAACAAAAGGAATAAACCAGGGTTCAAGCAACTGACAAACTTGTTTATCACATTCTGTATTTTCCCATAAGGTACTCTCCTGGTTGGGGTCCTTCACAGGCAGCTCAACGGCGAAAGAATGTCCCTTCCAAGTGATTCCGTGCTCGAAAATGCTTCCTCAGGCTCTGCTGGTTTCATGCAGCTGGTCCAGACATAACCGTTTTTTATTGCTTACTCTGGAAGGGAGGGGCCTAGTGAATCTGGTCAGTTTCAGGGACTTCCTGAAGCTGTTTCAGGTGTTACTTTCCTTCTGAAGGAGCTTCATTACAGGATAAAATGTTTCAATCTTGTAGAAAACTTACACAGCAGCCAGATGCCAGGATAACAAATACCTTTGAGTTAATGGTTGAATGAGGCCT
>JAQHUG010000882.1:53838-72470 GCA_028555095.1 Dicrostonyx torquatus | reverse complement strand
AAAGAAAGAAAAAAAGAAGTATTAATATATAAACAATGTTTGAAATGATATATGGTATATAATAAATAAGTTTCTATCATTAATTTCTTTAGTGGATAATTTTACAGTTTCATTATACAGAACTAAATTGCATATTTATCTCTAAGTTATATTTTCATATGTAAGAAAATACTGTTTGGTAAAATTTCAAAAATCAGGTTAGGATGCAGTACAGATTTCCACTTACACTGTAAAATTAAACTCATCTAATATATATTTCACATTTTAAAATTAACTAAATCATATTAAGAATTTGGAAGCTATTTCAAAGTTAACACTGTTTATACTTAGTTATGGTTAAGATTTTTAAAGGAAGTGGGGAAAGATATAATCATGTAATAAATGGTAGGACAAAAAGTCCAAACATATGACAATGATGCCTAGAGAAGAAACTAAAAGATAGAAAAATAAAGTCATGTTGTTGGTAATATGTATTTAAGTGAATGTTTATTTTGAATACAGATCTACAATTTTTTTCAAGCACCTATAATACGCTTGCCAAAAATATTATTTGATTTTATATAAATTATTAATGGCACTTTTACATTTAAATATATAACAGAACAACATAATTTGATTACACAAAGCATTTGATAATTGATTTTCATGTAATTTATTTATTGACTGATCACTTTACTTCCATAGATAATACATTCAACTGGAATCTTTGCTACAGCTCAATGAGAAGTTCAGGCAATAGGTAACCAATATAAAAATGAGGGCCTTCATGTCCATGAAGTAACATTAGTTTAATATGTACCAATATTGACATATATAATATAACATTTGAATAATTTAAACCATAATAAAATGTCTTCTTAGTGGCACCATGGTTAAATTGGTCAATAAGAAGGGACCTAATATCAAATAAATAATAATAGATTTATCATTGACACAGTATTCACAAATTGTACAAATATTAAAAGTCTACCACATATAAAACAGATTGGGATCAAACTCAAAGGTGGCATGGAAGCCATCATGTGCCTTAGTTTTGCTGGAGTATTTGTCAGGCAGCTGTCCTGGCTTTAAGACTTTTGCCATTTCTATCAGATATGACTATGCTATTCTACAAGTTGACAACCACTTTGTCTGTAATTATTATTGTTACTGTTATTGTTATTATTATTGCATAATTCACATCTGAATGTGTGCATATATGTATACATGTATGCATATGTACATGCATGTGTCTATTCATGAATGAATATAAATGCAATCTACTGAGTTCCTTTCTTTTTTAGTATTATGTATATGACTTTGTGGGTGACCACACTGTCTTAGATAACTAATAAGGTACTCCATAAGAAAAGCAAATTCTCCTTCTCCTAGTTGTCATTAGTTGCCTTTATTTCTTTGTCTAAGCGTAGAACTGCACAACATTTCCCTCCTTCAACATGAGTATGCCACTTGAAATTGTCATTATTGTTGTCTTGTTTGCAGTCATTTGTAAACTATATTTATTTTCACAGCAGACTTCCTGGTCTTCTGGCTTTTACAGACATTATCTGGGCCATAGGTCAGGAGATGTGATATTTACTTATCCATTGGAAATAGGCTCCCCTCTGATCCTGCATTATGTACAATTGCAGTTTTCCATGATGTTCTCTATTTACTGTAAAGACAAAATTCTCTGATGAAAGGTGGTGGCTACAGTGGTCTGTGGCTATAAGGATAGATTTTTGAATAAAGTAAGGGGTTAGGTTGGTCAGGAAAAGTGATGTTAGTAGATTTTTCTACAAAGTCTATAACTTCACTAGTCCCCAGAAGTTGGCTTGTTTTTCCAATGCATGGCACCATTTCCTTCCTGTTCATTTGGACTTATGTTCAATTAGACAGCTACACTGAATGACCATGTTTCTAATCCACAAAGTTGTAAATTAACACTTGTGGTCTTAAGATATGAAGTTTAAGATAGTAGAAAAGAGGAAAAATATCTACCAACAAATTCTAGATAATTATTCTATTTTTAGTGTAAACAAGTATGAAATCCACAAAGGAAAAAGAAAAAAAAATGTATAACATTTAACACTAAAAATAGTTTAAAGTTAAACATTATTAAACTACACTTGACTAAGTACAGTAGTTTTTATAATATTTTTATTATTTAAATAAATTTTGATCATAATCTTTCCCTCTGCCTAGTCATTTCAAATAACATAGTTTTACTCCATTGGAGAAGACTGATTTTTCCTCTCCAAGCAAGTATAAAGGAAAGTTCAGTCTCTATCCTTTACTGTAAACAGAAACTTTGCTTTTGTTTTCCAGTCACCTAAAGCAGAATAACACAAAAACTATATGAATTACAATACTGTTTGCCCAATGGCTCAGGCATATTTCTTGCTAGCTCTTACATCTTAAATTAAAACCTTTGTATTATTTTATATTTTACTATGAGGCTCGTGATTTGTTACCTCATATCTTGCTTCTTGGGAGGATACATGGCATATCACTGACCTGTCCTTCTTTCTCTCTGCAGTCAGTTTAGTTTTCTGTCCTATTTCTATTTTGCCTTGACATAGGCCAAAGCAGCTTCTTTATTACCCAATGAAAATAAAACATATTCACAGTATACAGAGGGGAATCCTACACCACTTTGCCCTACTGGTGAAGTATTCATTCATTCATTCATTTTTAGAATAACAAAATAAAATATAAGATAAAACAAAATTTGGAGAAGACAAAGCAACTAAAGGAAAAGTGCCCAAAAGTAGGCACAAAACACAGAGGCCCACAATCCACACACTCAGAGATCACATTAATACACTAAACTAGAAGTCATAGTATGAACACAGAGGATTTGATACAGATATGTGCATGCCCTGTGCATGTTGTGTTTATTTGTGATTTTATACGAGTTTTACTCATATTAATATGAATGGTCATGTTTACTTGGTGACTTTTACTCTGACTTGCAGTCTTTCTGCCTTCTCTTCTAAGAAGTTCTCTGAGCTCTTTGGGGAGATATTTAATAAAGACATTCCATTTATGGCTAAATACACCTAAGTTCCTCATTCTCTGCATAATACCAGTTTGTGAGTCTCAATTCTGCTTCTATCTGCTGGGCTATGAAGCTTCTATGAGCAAGACACTGATCAATGAGTATAGCAAAATATTATTGAGTCATTTTCCAAGCTTTTTTTTTTTTTAAAGACAGGTACTACTTGGTTTTACCCTATGTCTCTTGGCTATCTAGTCTCTGGTTCTTGATTTTCCAAGCAGTGTCAGGTATAGGTTTTATCTCATGGAGTGAGCCTTAAGTCAAATCAGATGTTGGTTGGTTATTTCCCCAAGTTTTATGCCACCATTGCCCCAGCATATTTTGTGAACAATGCAGCTTTGTAGATCAAAGGGTTAGCACATTGGTTTTCAAATGTGCTTAAACCACAACAAAAATTAGTAAATTTGACTTTTAAGTTGGATTCCAAGGTCTTGAAGCAATAGCTTATGTTGCATTTCTGTTCTTTGTTTCACCACAGGTACATCTGCATCTATGTGTTTTTCTTACCAAGCTCAGAGCAAATTGGGAATATGGGGAGTGAGTCAGCATGCAAGCATGGTTTTGGGAGAAGAGTAGGATTTATTGAAGCATTGAGCTGAAGGGAAACTGACTGGGCGGAAGGTGTAAAGGCAATGATGCATAGCAGATAGAACACTGCCAAGGTACAGGGAGTTATTCCATGTGCCTAGAGCACAGGTGTGAGTGGAGGTTGCCAAATGATGAGGCTGAAGAACTAATCACCAGGCAGATTATGAAGACTCTGGCATGCAGCACTGAGAGGTTTGGAATTGATCCTTGAGGTATCAGCTAGCCACTTATGAAGCCTAGTGAAGGACACTCTATGAATTGTAAATGAGAGAAAACAAAGAAAAAGGAAAGAAAATGGGAATGGAAATGGCTGATATAGTACCCCTTTCCTTTTTAGGTAATAATCATAGTAATTGACGTTTGAAAGCTAAGGCAATTTTATTGCAGTTTTTGCTTTGCATTTTTACTTATAGAGGCTTCCACCGAATAATGCAGTAAAAAATGAAAGGGTATTTGGTAATTCATTGTTGCATGAACATACCAGAACATAAGTATACAAAGGTCCTGTGGAGGGAGCTTGAAAATGGAAATCTTCAATAATATGCCCCTGGAACATTCATCAGAATTGAGCATCATTCTTAGTAGGTGGACTTTGAAGATGAATGCTGTAGTATAGCTTTACCAGGAGTGGGCTCAGAACCAGGATGGTTTACTACTTGGAACATGTGCATTACTGGCTAATTACTCAAATCTGTGTCAGTCCAACAATCATGACAAGAATTATTTCTCTTCTGCAGTAACATAATTGAGAGACTATAATTTTAGGAATTTGCTAAATGTGCATATCTTTTATTGTTAACTTTTGTTGGATATACTGTGTGGAAGAAGTAAAGTTCATGACGATACAGTGTAATTTTGATTAACATGGGAACAAAACCAAGAATTTCATCCCAAATGCTTGATGAGACAGTGTCTTCTACTTACCACAAGAAGGATGTACATCTGAAACCTCAACAATACAGCTGTCTAAACAGGGCTGAATAATGACACCAGATAACATACTAAAATAGTTGTCAGAAATCTCATAAGGCCCCATTTCTAGAGAGCTATAAGTTTATACTTGGCAGTGTTCTATCTGCTATGCTGCAGAAAGAGGGAGAACCAATCCTTTCCAGTAAAGAACTTCTGATGAGGATACTCAGTCCCAAGTGGTTAGCCCATATTGGTATGAGCAGCACTAAATTAACTCAAAAGATTGTATGTGTGTGTGTGTGTGTGTGTGTGAGTGAGTGTAACAATAATAATTTAATACAAAGGACATGAATTTGAGGATCAAGAGTAATAAGAGAAGTTGGAGTGGGGAATAAGAGGGTGTAGATAGGATATAAATACTAAACTCATTTATGAAGTTCTCAAGAGAACAATTTATAATAATAGGAAACTTGAATCTTAACTCTTTTATGTAATGACATTACAATCTTGGATGGGGTAATATTTCATCACCATAACTCATTCATTCTTACTTTAGTTATATCTGTCATCCTATTGTCTGCCTTTTTTCTCTTACCTTTGCTTTCCCTTGCCTTTCCTTCTTCTCTTTCTTTCTTCCTTTCTTTCTTTCACTCTTTCTGTGTTTACAAGCCACAGCACATTCATGCATGTCAGAGGACAGCTTGTGGAAACAAAGTTACTTGCCTTTCACCATGTGGGTCTTTGAGGTCCAACTTATTATCAAGTTTGGTGACAAACTCCTTGGCCAGCTGAACAATCTTAGTGGTGCACATTACCTTTATTTCTTGGCAGAGAATTGGATCAATATTATCCATTAATGTTATTGTGAAGTCTATGTGAGCATGTGCATGCTCATGTTTGTGTTTGTAAATACCCTGAATAAGAATACATTTAATAAGAATTAATTCTTTAAACATTAATTAAATATACATTGAATAACAGACAGTGTTTGTGCATTAAACAGTGTAACAGTCAGATCCTTGAATCCTGTGGAAACAAAATACAGCTTTATTCAAATACAGAGATCACAAGCATCCCCTAGTGATTTTCTAAAATCTTTAGTCACATTGTAAAAATTAGAGTAAGTGTTTTACATCGAGCAAATCTACAAGGATAGTGATAAAGGGAAAATATATTTTAAAGTATTTATAAATTGCTAAAAATGAAAGGTTTACTGAGTACTGTATTTATTATTCCCATAAAAGTTACTGTTGTCAGTGCAAAATAGAATGGGATAGATCTGATCTTACCATGGGTAACTACTTTCCCAAAACAAAATGTGCACTCATGTGAGGTTAATTACAGCTCCACAAAGTACAACTTAGCAAATTCCTTCTTCATGGGCATTGACTGAAATCCCTGAAGAAAAATAAAATTCCCACATTATTTGTCTTCTCAAATTGTTTTCTTTAGGAGTAGTGTAACAAAACAAACTGTGTGGTCTATGTATTACTTTCTTTTTTCATTATAAAATGACCCACAGTGTTATGCTGGCATAAGTCATTAATCTTCAATCAATTAAAAAATGGATAGACAATAGATAGCTAGACAGACAGACAGACAGACAGACAGACAGATAGATAGATAGATAGATAGATAGATAGATGATAAACAAAAAATGGGCATTGTCCTATTGCTAATAGGTATTAATGTGGTCACAGAAAGAAGAAAGCATATGCTGCCAGTCAGATTAGTTATTAATTGCAGCTGATTCTAAGAGCATGCTTCTGTCAAAAATAGTTATGTGAACCTGAAATACATTGATATATTTATTCCTCAAACTAAATGTATATGTCAAGCACTGCTCATTTTTCAGTCTAACATATTTTGTTTGAAACAGTTTCTCACAAAACTTTAAGAGGGTGGGGTTTTTTCAAGGGCACAAGATGAAAGATCTGGACCATTAAAATGGAATAAGAGTGGCTTTCCAGGCAGCATGGTTATTCTAAATGCACAACATGATGGAATGCAGAAATCCTTTTGTAATCATATTTTATTGATCAAAATAAAACATACAAAGTGCTGTAACTAGCATATGTCGGAAATATGACAGTTTTGTTAAACAACATGGAAAAACTCAAAGTGAACTTATGCATACATTTCTAATATTGTGTTATGATTGTCTTCAAACCTGACTGCCTTTTCTCTACTTTAATAATAAGCTTTGATACACTGGATGCATTTTGAAAACCCCAGACAATGGTACGTTATTCCTATTCTTACTATAGATTTAGCATTAGAATATTTTATCACAGTAACATCCCTCTAGGATTCACACAGAAGGATTTCTTTAGAGTTCCTCTGTTACATATATAAAGCATAAAATCCCTCCTTTTAATTCAAAGATTTATAAATTTATAGTCACATTCATGACAAACTCTGTATAAAAATTAGCAGAAATCAAGCTCTCTATTTTTGTGCAAGTTATATTACCCTAAAATTTCCTTCTATGCACCAATCAGCCATAATTTTGTAGTTTATATTTTAAATGTATCAGTGTGTTAGCTTGTTATAGATGGCTTCCTTGTATCGTTTTTGGCAACTAAATCACACAATAATAAAAAGATTTGCAAACATCATTTTTCCAGATTGATCTTTTCATTCTTCCTCCCACAACAATCACCTTCTTAATTTATTTTCAAAGCTGCACTTAGCATGAAAGGATAAATGCAAAAGACTTTTTATGAAGCATGATATTGACATCTATATATCATCACAGATTGCATTGGTAACAATATTCTAAATGATTCTTAATTTTAATACCCTAAAACCATAAATTATTTATCATTACATTGGATAAAATTGAATTATATGGCCAATTTTGATGTAAGTTTAGAGTTAAAACACAATTGCTAAGAATGCCATAGGGTCCTCAGTTAAACTGAAATTGTTTTCATCAAATGTTTCTGTTTTACAAAGTCATGTAAAATTATAAGACCAAAGAAATAAATTATCACCAGCCTGTGCTGTTACTGAAGTGATATGCTTTATTTAAATTTTAAAAATTTTCTTGTGAAGATCTTTTCCCATTCTGGAGGCTATTGTTTTGTCTTGTTGACTGTGTCTTTGTTTTACAGAAGCTTTTTAGTTTCAAGAGGTCCCATTTATTATTTGTTTCTCTCAGTGTCTGTGCTGCTGGTGTTATATTTAGGAAGTTGTCTCCTGGGCCTATGCGTTAAAGTGCACTTCCCCCTTTCTTTTCTATAAGGTTCAGTGTGGCTGGCTTTATTTTGAGGTTTTCATCCATTTGGACTTGAGTTTTGTGCATGATGATAGATATGGGTCTATTTTCATTTTCTACATGTTGATATCCAGTTATGCCAGCCCTATTTGTTAAATATGCTTTCTTTTTTTCCATTTGATATTTTTCCTTTTTTGGTCAAAAATCAGGGGTTCAAGGTATGTGGATTAATATCCAGGTACTCAACTCAGTTCACTTGGTACTCCTGTCTGTTCTTATGCCAATACCAGATTGTTTTCAGTACTGTAGCTCTGTAGTAGAGTTTGAAGTCAGCGAGTGTGATGCCTCCAGGAGTTCTTTTATTGTAAAAGTTATTTTGGCTATCCTGTGTTTTTTTTCTTTTCCATATGACATTGAGTAGCATTCTTTCAAGGTCTGTGAAGAATTTTGCTGGTATTTTAATAGGCATTGCAATGAATCTCTAGATTACTTTTGATAAGATTGCCATTTTTACTATGTTAATTTTACCTCTCAAAAGCATGGGAGATCTTTCCACTTTTGGTGTTTTTTTTTTTTTCAAATTCTTTCTTCAAAAATTTAAAGTTCTTGTCATACAAGTCTCCCACTTGTTTAGTTAGAGGTACTCCAAGATATTTTGTGAAACTTGTGGCTATTGTGAAGGATGATGTTTCTCTGCTTTCTTTCTCAGTCCTTTTGTCATCTGAGTACACGAGAGCTATTGACTTTTTTTAGTTAATTTTGTATTGTGCTACATGACTGAAGGTGTTTATGAGTTGTAGAAGTTCCTTGGTAAAATTTTTGTGGTCACTTATGTAAACTATCATATCATCAGTCAACAGTGAGGGTTTGACTTCTTCTTTGTAAATTTGTATTCCCTTGATCTCCTTTTGGTGTCTTATCCCTCTAGCTAAGACCTCAGGAACTATATTGAATATATATGGAGAGAGTGGACAACCTTGTCTTGTTCCTGATTTCAGTGGGATCACTGGGAGTTTCTCTATGTTTAGTTTGATGTTGGCTATTGACTTGCTGTATATTGCCTTTGTTATGTTTAGGTATGTTTATTGTATTCTTGCTCTGTCCAAGACCTTTATCATGAAGAGATGTTGTATTTTGTTGAAAGCCTTTTCTGCATCTGATAAGATGATCATATGTTTTTTATATTTCAGTTTTTTTATATGCTAGATTACATTGACAGATTTTCTTATATTGAACCATCCCTGCATCTCTGGGATCAACCCAACTTGGGCATAGTGGATGATGTTTCTAATGTATTCTTGGAATCAATGTGCCAGTATTTTATTGGGTATTTTTGCATCAATATTCAAGACTGAGATTGGTCTGTAATTCTTTCTTAGTAATGTATTTCTGTGGTTTGGATATCAGGGTAATTGTACCCTCATTAAAAGAGTTTGGCAATGTTCCTTCTGTTTCTATTGTGTGGAATAATTTGAGGAGTATAGGCTTTTTTTTGTTTTGGTTAGAATACTTTTGATGACTGTTCTATTTTTTTCGCAGTTACAGGTTGTTGAATTAGGTCTTGATTTAGTTTTGGTAAGTGATGTTTATCCATAACTTTTCCATTTCTTTTAAGTTTTCCAATTGTGGAGTACATGTTTTTAAATATGACCTGATGATTCTCTGTATTTCCTCTGTGTCTGTTGTTATGTCCCCCTTTTCATTTCTGATTTTGTTAATTTGGATATTCGACCTCTGTTCTTTGGTTAGTTTGGATAAAAGTTTGTCTATTTTGTTGATTTTCTCGAAGAACCAAGTCTTTATCTCATTGTTTATTTCATTGTTTTCTTTGTTTCTATCTTGTTGATTTCAGCTCTCAATTTGATTATTTCCTGTTGTCTAGTTTCCTTGGGTGAGTTTGCTTCTTTTTATTCTAAAGTTTTAAATGTTCTGTTAATGGTGTGGGATTTTTCCAGCGTTTTCATGTAGGCATTTAATGCTGTCAGCTTTCCTTAACCTTGCTTTCATATTGTCCCTTAATCTTGCTTGTCTTTATGTTGGTGGTCATTTTTACTAAATTGTAGGAATTCTTTACTTTATCTCTTTATTTCTTCCTTGACCCATTGTTGGTTCAGTTGAGCACTGTTTAATTTCCATGTAGTTGTTGGATTTCTGGAATTAGTATTGCTGTTGCCTCCTAGCTTTAAACCATGTTTATCTGATAAGATTCATTGGGTTATTCCATTTTTGTGTATTTATTGAAGTTTGTTTTGTTACCGAGTATGTGGTCAATTTTTGAAAATGTTCCGTGAGGTGCTGAGAAGAATGTATATTCTTTTTTGTTTGGATGGATATTCTATAGATGTCTGTTGAGTACATTCGAGTCATAACATCTGTTAGTTCCCTTATTTCTCTGTTTATTTTTTGTCTGACTGACCTGTCCAGTGGTGAAGGTGGAGTGTTGAAGTCTCCCACTATTAGTGTGTAGGGTTTAATGTATGATTTAAACTTTAGAAGTTTTTTTTTTTCTTATAAGGATACCCTTGAATTTGGGGCATAGATATTCAGTATTAATATTTCCTTTTGACGTATTTTTTCCTGTGACTAATATTAAATGTCCTTCTTTGTCTCTTTTGACTGATTTTAGTTTGAAGACTATTTTGTTAGATTTAGGCCTATTTGATTGGAATAATTTTTTCCAATCTTTTTCTCTGAGATGATGTCTGTCTTTAAGGTTGAGTTGTGTTTCTTATATGCAGAAGAAGGATCTGTTTTTATATCCAATCTGTCAGTCAGTTATATGTGACAGCCAGTGATTCTGTTGATTAATCTTCTAGGTGCTAGTGAATCCAAGGCTCAGATGGTTGTTCCTCATGGTACACTTAGTGCCTTGGTTCTAGTTACCCCTTTGGTCACTCCATGTTCCTGGAGGTCACTCATTGCTCCCAGACTTTGCTCCACTCCCTTGGAGTTTGCTGTCTCAGGCCTTCTCCAGCCTAGGTTGTTGTCTTTGACCTGTTTCTGTAAATCCTGGTCTGGATCCACTCCTGCACAGGTCCTTGGCTTTGGAGTTGGTCCTGCAAAGGTCTGTGGCTCTGGTCTACTTCCTCGGAGTTCCCAGGCTCTGGTGCTTTCCAGACGCACAGAGGATATGACTCAGGCTTACTCTCTCAGAGGTCCCAGACTCACACTTGGACCCACAGAGGTTTCTGGTTTCTGCCCATTTCCTTTGATGTAACAGACCAACACCAGGACCCACAGATTTCCTGACTCAAGACTAGTCCCTCTGAGGTTCAAGACTCATGCCTGGTCCTGCAGAGATCTCTGGTTCCTGCCTACTCTCTCACAGGTCCCATTCATGCTCAAATCCACAAGGGACCCGGATCAGGACTAGTTCCTCAGAAGTCCTAGGCCAAAGCCCAGACCCACAGGGGTCCTGGCTTAGGTTCAATCCCTTGAAAGTCTCAGATTCATTTCCAGACCCTCAGCCTCAGTGGTTTCTGTGTCTGGCTCACTCACTTAGTGGTTGCTCCCCTGTACCTGCTCCTGTGGAGTTCCCTGTCTCAGGTCTGCTCTGGCCCATGTAGCTAGCTCAGTCCTGATCCTCCAATGTCCTTGAAGTAGATCTGCTCCTGCCCCCATAGAGCTTGTTTCCTCAGGCCCACACCAGCTTAGGTAGCTGGTTCATTCCCACTCCTGTGGAATTTGTTGTTCCAGGTCTGCTTCAGCCCAAGGGCAGATTGATTTTTTTTTTGTATCCTCTGTCTTCACTCCACTGATTGTGTTCTTTTCTATAAAAAGGCTTTGTTATTTTATTTGTCAATTGTTTTTTCCAGATTCTTGCATTAATGAAGCCCTGTTCTGAAAATCTTTGGATGTATGTATATATTGAAGTGTGTTCTTTCTTCTTTATCCTATTCTGGGTATCAGCCCTCAGGGAGAGGTATTTTTTAATTTGGAGTTGAGTTTTATTTGAGAGATAAGAGTCTTATTCCTCTATATGCAGTGTTTCTGTTTGTCCAGAACCATTCTTGGCATGTACTGTCATTATTCTAAAGTGTATTTTTGGCCTCTTTTGAAAGAAGTCTTGTTTGTATAAGAGTGTGGGTTAAATCTCTTTCTATGGTTTTGTTTTACTTACAATGTATCTGTTATTCATGTGAGTACCAAGCTTTTTATACCATATATTATTTTATCATGTATAGGATAATTTGAAGTCAGGAATGGTGATGCCTCCAAAAGTGTTTTTGATGTTTGAAATTTTGGGGTATTGTTAGTCTTTTGTATTTTCAAATTAACTTTAAATTGTTTTTTTTTAATTTGCTTATTTTAAATTCTGTGAGATTTTATCTGAATTTTTGCTGGGTATATTATTGAATCTGTATATTGCTCTTGGTAGGATGGTAATTATAGAGCAACCAATTTATGAGCATGTGAGAAATTTCTATTTGCCAATATTTTCTTTTATCAGTTCTTGTAGGTTTTCGTTGTACAAGTCCATTATTATCATGATGGGAAGCATAGTGACACACAGGTAGACATGGTACTAGAGAAGGTGTAGTAACACAGAGCAGCTGTGACCCCACCTAAGACTGGGCCATGTTCCCGGCACCCAGCTCCTGGCCTAGGGCCTGCTTTTGGCCCTGGCTAGTTTATACCAGAAATAATTACACACAAACTGTGTTCATTTAAATACTGTCTGGCCCATATGCTCTAGCCTCTTCTTGGCTAACTCTCACATATTACTTTACCCCATATCTAGTAATCTGTGTATCAACACAGGGTGGTAGCTTACCGGGAAAGATTCTAACCTACGTCCAACTCAGGCCAGAGAAACATGGTGTCTGCCTCAGTGCCTTCTATCTCCCAGCCTTCTGTTCTGTCTAGTCCACCCACCTACAGGCTGCCCTATCAAAAGGCCAAGGCAGTTTCTTTATTTAACCAATGAAAGCAACAGAAATACAGAAGCATCTCCTACACCAAGAAGGAGCTGAGAGTTTTACATCCAGATTGGTAGTCAACAGGAAGAGAATGTCATACTGAGTGTGGCTTTAGCATATGAGACCTCAAAGTTCCCAGTCAAATGACATTCTTCCTTCAACAAATCCACACTTACTCCAACAAGACCACACTGACTGGTAGTTAATGCTGTGGAATATTATTTTAAGTGTGAAAAAGATGTGCTACATCTATTTATGCTGCAGAATATTACTTTAACTATATAAAGATGTATTACATATATTTTGGCTGCTTTTGTTAATGATGTAAAGATGTGTTACATTTGATTATGTGAAATTTCCTAACTATGTACAGATGTGTTGTATTTGTTTCACCTTGCCTACATAAGGCACCTGGTTGTTGTAATAAAAAGTTGTATGGACAAGAGGTAGGCAGGAGAGAGATAGACAGGGCTAGCAAGCAGAGAGAATAAATAGGAAAAGAGAAACTAGGCAAATAACAAAGAAAGAAGGAAAGGAGAATAGAACAAGGAGAAAGAGAGGGAGACACCCAAGGACAGCAAGCAGACACAGAGTAAGACATGCAGAAAGTAAAGGTAAAAATTCCCAAGGCAAAATGTAGATGAATAGAAACATGTTAATTTAAGTTAAAGACAAAAAAATCTAGCCAGAAATAAGTATAACCTAAGGCTAAGCATTCATGACTAATAATGAGTCTCCATGTCAGTGGCCCCACCAAATTATTCCTGGTAAAATGTCACTGCTTATGAAACTATGGGGCCATTTTTATTCAAACCACATAGATTGTACCATAACAGTGCTTTCTGGACACCACAAATCTGCTATACACATGAACTAACATCTGCTTTGAGTATATCCTCAAGAACTGCCCTAAATCAAATACCAAAGAGTCTGGAATATATGGTGGTATTGGTCAAAAAGCTTTGCACCTACTTTAGGAGATAATGGCTCCTTGGAGAAGAAGGCCCAGTTTTCTTCAGGGATGTGCCCCTTATTGTTTATCCATGCTGTAGTAGGTAGCCCTGTACATATGCATATACT
This sequence comes from Dicrostonyx torquatus, assembly GCA_028555095.1. Classification (NCBI taxonomy): domain Eukaryota; kingdom Metazoa; phylum Chordata; class Mammalia; order Rodentia; family Cricetidae; genus Dicrostonyx; species Dicrostonyx torquatus. The sequence goes on along the minus strand of JAQHUG010000882.1, from coordinate 58,711 downwards.
GACAGTACTAAGTGGATTCAATGGATTTGAAAAGAGCAAATGAACTTATGAGGGAAAATGGGAGAAAAGAGAAATAAGGGGAAGAGGAATAAAGAACTTGATAAAAAATACATATACATTAAATTCTCAAAAATGTATAAAGAACAAACTTTAAGATGTGATTCAAAAATTATTTCAATTTGTCTCCAAAATGAATGATAGTTTGTGTTATCTTTGACAAATTGTTTAATTCTTACTTAATGCTTCACCATTATTTTGAATTCTTTTCGTTGGAATCTTAAATACATATCTTAGTGTAGATGAGTTCTTTAAAATATGAAGTAGGATTAGAAGGTAAAATATCAGTAAAAATGTGTAAAATGTTTAAAAATGAAGTGATAAAGAATCATATATTAACAATGTGACTATAATATACATATGTAATATCTTTATATAGATATCACCTATAATATGTATGTATAAAACTATAATCTATGTAACTCTGCATGTACATAGAGATATATTTTCATTTAAATTTTCACATATATGCTGACAGTACTTCACTCAAAAGTCCAGACTATATTACAAATATCAAAAGTACTCATAAATAACCTTCTTTTGAGTTGTTGTTCAGAATTATCCAAGAGACTTCCAAAATGTTATAGGCTTTTTCTGTTTCTCTGGGTATTCTTCCAAAGATGGAAGGTAATTTCCTGTTGTTGAAATATCATGCAATTCACACACAGGGTACAAAAGCAGCTGATCTGTATTTAAACTGAAAGACCCCCTCCCTGAGGATTGATTTCATGGTTCCAGAAACTGCAATATAAGATTTCAAAGGGGAGACGCAAGCAATAGTTCTTCCCATATATGAAATTTATAAAAAACAACCACAGTTAGCATAGCACAATAACACTAAGGTGCAGAAGTGGCATACAAAATTTGACAGCAACCAGTATGTCTCTAATTGGACTTATGAGTTCCTCAATAAGATGGGGATCATGCCTTATACTGTAAACCCTGAGCTATTGAAATCACTGATCTTGGAGGAGAATCTATCACTCCCACTTTACTATTCCAGAAAAATCACTATTTTCTGATTATTTATATTTATATTAGTCAAGTTCTTACTCCTCATCAAGAAAATTTCTCTTTGCAACAGAACAATATTATCATAGAGAAAACCACAAATAATCAAAGTATAGAGTTTTGGGATACCATTCCACACAATACATCTAAGGCACAATTCTTGCAATGAGACTTGGGTATCATTTAGCAAGCCAGCATGATGCTTCATGTAAGATCCAGAAAGTTTGTTGTGAGATTGTGTCTCCTAGAAATGTCAGAAACTATACACTTGCAGTCTCCCCAATATGGCTACCTAAACATGACCTGAAGTAGAACAACAGTAAAGATGCTAATGTGAAAGGGGAAAATTTTGAGAGGTCTCACACCTAGAAAGGACAAGAGGAGAAATAGTCTTTCCCAGGGAATAACCATTCCCCCAATTGGTTATTCAATACCCAGTGTTCAGTATTAAAAATCATATACATACAAGTCATTCAAATAATATTATATGGAAGATCATTGTATCTATATATTTAGGATATATATATATTATGTATATATATATATATTAAAGAAACAATAAAATAAAAATAGGCTGTAATAAAAGAGAATAGGAAGGTGTTGGGTTGAAAAGTAAAGTGAAAAGTAAAGCAGAAAATTGTTATTATTGCAAGATGAAAAACTGAAAGATATTGTTTTGAAAAGTTGTTTTATTATTTTTATTATTTCTCTTGAAAGATTTTATGCAATCTTCTCTAGTTGATATTCTGTTCTTAATTTATTTTTAAAGGGTAGTGTAAATATACAAGATTTTGATTGCATTTTATTCTGAGTATATTTTTCTTTTTTTTCTTTTTTTTAAAGTATATTCAAAAGAGATTTAATTATTATCACATAATACACAGCATCTAGTAAGTTCTAAAATAAAATAAAAATATTTTCGATTTGTCCATGAACTAACAATGAGGGGGTTAGAATAAAATGACAGTAGAGAAAACATTAAATAAAAACATAAGAAATATCTATCTCATTAGTTATTGCTAGATCATTATATTTTTCAATGTATGTTTTATAAGAATTATATTTGATACACATATTAAAACACATTGCCTTTCTATGTGGTGCTTACAATACACATGGAATATTGAACAGACCAAGTAACAAGAGCAACCGCAGCAAAGATAGATGGAAGCATATTAGCTCTCTCTGGATATCAGCCAACCAGGACATAGCATTCTCTTGTCTCTAGAACCTAAGATTTTTTACCTGAGTCTCCAGGTTGTTTAATGCATTTCCTGGGACATTATAGCTTGATATTCATGCAATGCCATTGTTTGTTTTAGTCCTCTGCTCTCCTCTCTCATCTCTTCTTTGTTCTTTATTGATTCTATTTCTCTCAAGATTATTGCCCATGTAGGGAAGATTTCCTCATATTTCATCTAAAGTATGGTGTGGAAACATAATAGGCAAGATTACATATAATATGTAACTGTCAGATGTTAAGTTAAGTTTAAGAGAATTTACAATCTTTTAACCACACATCAGTGTTCCTTGTATATTATTTTCACATGGATTGAATTTATTATTAATGATCAAAATTTTAAGCATGCATGTTTATATATTTAATATCTAGTGTCCTACATATTGTCAAATATAAACCAAAGTTTTAAAAATGACTGCATATTTGATGGGTTTCAATTGTTTAAAGAGATACAAATTTGGGACATAAAAAAACCAACAAATTGGATCTGGGTAGTCTCAGGTTTCACACTAATCCACCTGGAGCGGTAGATTAGGAAATCTGAGTAGCAGAAGCAGGCACATATCATTTCCCAGGTAGGTAAGAGCCAGGAAGATTTGAATGATACTTTGTGTTACTTATGATAAATAAATCAATATTTATTTCATTGTAAAATATTTAAGTGCTGTTTATCTTCTCCATCTACATACCTCTAGTATATATATGTATATATACATATATTATGTATATGAGTATATGATATATGAACACACACATATATATAAACACTTTACATTTCAAAAAGATCAATTATTGAACCACATTATCTTTTCTTACAAGAGTTTTCAACAGCATACAGGAAAAAACTTTCATATATAAAACTTAGAGCCAAATATCAGATAATTTTAAATAATACTCACCAGTATTTTCAACATATCCACTGTTGTCTTATTAAAACCTGTTTCTGAATTGTGATCATTCTGAACGTGCGATTGATCTGCCACTTCAGGTAAGTGTTTAAGGTTTTGTCCTTAGAATTGAGTAAAGATAAAGATACATCTTTGATAATTTTTGTCTGAAAATCAAGATAATACAGCTTTTCACCCTTCATATACTCTTCAGAAAATTAGTCAACATAAATATATTTAGATACAGAAAAAATGAAATATCCTGTACAAAACTAATATTCTACTTTCTTTATTCCTGTTCTTAATTTACCCAGTAAAATTCATATGCATGTAAGTCATTCAATACAGTAGAACATCAGCTAAGATTTTTATCACAATACAAGTAAGCTACCTTACTGTAAATATTAATAGTAAATTAGTAAACTTAATATTAATACTATATATTAATAATATTGATAGTAATATTTAATAATAATTAAGTAACATATGGTAAACTTCCATAATCAAATAGTTTCAAAAACTGAGAAAAACTAGTTAATACTGTCAAACGAAAACAGCAAAAATCACCTGATGTCCTACAAGTATAATAAAATTGACTTATCCTTCAGAACTCATGTAGGCAATATGTTTACACCTACAAAAATATTCTTTTGGCTTATTGTTTATCCACTCTTATTGAAAAATAAATATAAAGAAGAATAAAAGAAGTAAAGCACAACATTTTCAATCAGATGAATTGGATGATATAGTAAAGATATAGTAAACATTACATACACCAAATAACAGCGATTTTAAATCGAAAGGGGACTGAAATTAGAAATCAGTGACACAACGCACATATGCAGGAAATATTTATATTTCATCAAGCTATGTGACTACGATGTTTTCTTTAGTCCTTGCAGTGTTTTTTAATAACAATAAATTCCATATACTCAAATATTTTCATGCATAGTCATCAGTGAATGACACTTTTAAAGGATTAAAATGTGTGATTTTGTAGGAGGTAGTGTGTCACTAAAGATAGGCTTTCAAGTTTCAAAAGCCTCTCCCTGTGCATGGTGGTTCCCACCATGGTAATGCTGTATTAATCTCTAATACTTTAAGTGATCCACTAATTAGATGCTTTTATTTATTTAAAAAAGTTGTCTTGGGTATGTTTTCTCTTTGCTGCAATAAACACTGTCTTCAGTCTCTATTTGCACTTTTGTCATGCATGGTTATTTTTTTTTTTTAAGTTTGTAAATAAGCTAACATCGTACAGGTTTAGGAATCTAGGTCTGTAGGCATGCCATAAAGAGAATGGGGAATAGGTTAAATTTGGAAAGCAACATCAGGAATTAGAACAGATTTAAAAAAGTAGCCTGGCCAGCGGTGGTGGCACACTCCTTTTATCCCAGCACTTGGGAGGCAGAGGCAGGTGGATCTCTGTGAGTTCAAGACCAGCCTAGTTTACAAGAGTTAGTTCCAGTACAGGCTCAAAAGCTAAAGAGAAACCCTGTCTTGAAAAAAAAAAATTAGCCTGGAAAAAATTCACTGTTGATATAATGATTCAAATGTGGAGTGTTTCCTAGTTTCTACTCTTCACAGCAAATTTATCAGCAGAGTAATGGAATGTGTCAAAAAATAAGCCTAATCAGGTGAAAAGCACAATACAAACTATAACCTGCTTCATGGCTTT
>JAQHUG010000880.1:102426-112982 GCA_028555095.1 Dicrostonyx torquatus | reverse complement strand
TTCCCTGCCATAAGCCGAAGTAGCTTCTTTATTAACCAATAGTAACAAAACATATTCACAGCATACAGAGGGGAATCCCACATCAGGTAACTCTGTTCTCCTTGCCTAAGATGGTTCAATACTACTTCACCCTGGGTATTATAGGACATAATTTAAATTATTGTATTTAATTCATTCAACTGAGTAACTGTAGCTCCAATCCTAACTCTGGCTCTAGAGTAATAACTAAACTGTTCTAATGGGTTGGTGGTGCCTCTCTAAACATTTTTATTATCATAATTATGCAATTGGTAAAGGAGATGTATCTGTGCCTCCACAATGTGGAGGATTAAGTTTTACAAGGCAAATACATTTTGCTATTGAAATTTCTCTGAGTCTTAAAATCTCTTTATCAACACTAAGTTAAAGGATATCAGGCATCTCCAGACACTTTTCAGTGTGTCATCTTTTGACAAATGCTTTAGCCAATTCAATCAACAAATTTTTGACAGTTGGTTTTAGTGTGCAAACTTTGTTATAAAACAGAGACTATTTAGTGCTTTGAACAACTACTGAATTCTTATATTATCCATTCATAGATAGCCACTGTTGAATTGGCTGGACCACAACATTTAAATCATTTTAATAAATGGCTTGTGAGGGGTTTATTCTTGCTAGGACTTGAATTTTCATTATAATTTTCCAATCTTATAATAAGAACTTAAGTTTGATTTTCTGAAAATTGAGATGTGTAGCCTCTGGAGAGAAGTTACTAACTATTCCAAGGCACACTTAGAAACATAAAAATGTGTCCAATATCAGTCGTATTTCTAATCCATTCATTTATTGGTGCTGATCTTTCCTGTAAAGGCCTGATAACCCTTTTGCAGTCTGAATTAGCATTTCAAAAGCCAAAGATACAATTAATTGTCATTTTACTTTTAGATCTGATTTAATTTGATTTTTGATTATAATTAACAGGTTGCTATGAATATCAAAAGAATTTAGACATTAAGAACTTAAAGAACATAGAAATTTGGTAGTTGAGACATTTGCATTGTCACAGGAGTGGACCATATTGATTTGAAAGAGATGAAAATGAGTAAGCTCAGTAAGCTCAAATGTTTGAGTTGTTGATCCTCCATTTTCTAAAACAATTTGGGAAATATTAGGAGGTGTAGTCTTCTTGAAGTAACTATGTCATGAGGCAGATTTTGAGACTATTCCTGGGCATGGGGACTGCTCTGGATTAGGGTTCATAAATTCAGTTAGAGCCCACTGGGGGAAAAAAGTGATTTTCTTTTGCCATGGTGATCTGATAAGACACAGGTGGTTACTCCAATTTTTTTGTACCTGTGGATGTTTGTGTTGTTACCGATTACATGATCAATTTTCGAGAAGGTTCTATGAGATGCTAAGAAGAAGGTATATCCCTTCCTGTTTGGGTGGAATGTTCTATAGATGTCTGTTAAGTCCATTTGATTCATTACATCTGTTAGTTCTCATATTTCTCTGTTAAGTTTTATCTGGTTGAACTGTCCATTGCCGAGAAAGAAGTGTTGAAATCTCCTACTATTAATGTGCGGGATTTGATGTGTGATTTGAGTTCTAGTAATGTTTTTTATACATATGTGGGTGCTTTTATATTAGTGACATAAATGTTCAAGATTGCGATTTCATCTTGATGAATTTTTCCTGTTATGAGTATAAAGTGTCCTCCATCTCTTCTGATTGATTTTAGTTTGAAATTAAATTTGTTAGATATTAATATAGCCACAACCACTTGTTTCTTTGGTCCGTTTGATTGGAAAAACTTTTACCAACCCTTTACTCTGAGATAGTGTCTGGCTTAGAGGTTGAGGTGTGTTCCTTGTAAACAGCAGAATATTGGATCCTGTTTTCATATCCATTCTCTTAACCTGTGCCTTTTTATAGGTGAATTGAGCCCATTGATATTAAGTGATATTAATGACCAATGGTTGCTAACTCCGGTTATTTTTTTGGTGGTAGTGTTTGTGTTTTTCCCTTCTTTGAGTTGTGCTGGGAGAGGTTTGTCAGATATATGTACTACTGTGGGTGTTGTTGGCTTCCTTGGGTTGTGGTTTTCTTTCTAGTACTTTCTGTAAGGCTGTGTTTGTGGCTATATATTGCTTAAATCTGTTTTTGTCATGGAATATCTAGTTTTCTCCATTGATGGTGAATGAAAGCTTTGCTGGGTATAGTAGCCTGGGCTTGCATCCATGGTCTCTTCGTGTCTGCAGCACATCTTCTGTCCAAGATCTTTTGGCTTTTATGGTTTCCATAGAGAAGTCAGGTGTAATCCTGATAGGTTTCCCTTTATATATTACTTGACCTTTTTCCTTTGCAGCTCTTAATATTCTTTCTTTATTCTGTATGTTTTGTGTTTTGATTATTATATGGCAAGGTGATGTTTTTTTTGATCCAGTCTATTTGGTGTTCTGTAACCTTCTTGTACCTTCATAGGTATATACTTCTTTAGGTTGGGAAAGTTTTCTTCTATAATTTTGTTGGATATATTTTCTGGGCCTTTGAGCTGTAATTCTTCTCCTTCTTTATTTGTAGGCTTGGTATTTCCATGGTGAATCAGAGTTCCTGCATGTTTTGTGTTAATAATTTGTTGGATTTGCTGTTTTCTTTGATCAATGCTCTATTTCCTCTATAGTATCTTCAGTGACTGAGATTGTTTCTCCTATCTCTTGTATTCTGTTGGTTATACTTATCTCTGTAGTTCCTGTTTGTTTACCAGACTTTCCATATCCAGTCATCCCTCGTTTTGTGTTTTCTTTAACACCCCCTTTTCAGTCTTCAAGACTAGAACTGTAACCTTTACCTGTTTGATTGCTTTTTCTTGGTTTTCTTGGTTATCTTTAAGGGATTTATTAATTTCTTCTAACTTGTTGTTTTTCTTCTCTTCCATTTCTTTAAGGAAGTTTTTCACTTCCTGTTTTAGGGTCTCCATCATTTTCATAAGGTTACATTTAAAGTCAATTTCTTCTACTTCTTCTGAGTTAGGGTGTTCAAGTCTTCTTGTTGCATGTTCGCTGGATTCTGGTATTATCATTTTGCTTTTCAGGTTGTTGGAAGAATTCTTGCATTGGCGCCTGCCCATCTCTTCCTTCAAATGAGGCCAGGAAAGTCTTTGCGACTTGGTCTAATCTTTGCTGTGGCTGACTGTGTAATTGGGGATTTTTCTCGATCTTCCCTTTCTTTGGTCCCCTCAGCACTGGAGCAGGATCTCACATCTCCTCTGCCCTGAAGCAGGCTGTGCTGGAGGATCTAAGGACCCCACAGGTGGAAAGGAGTGCTTGGGGGCAGGATAGGATGGATTAAATAAAGAAAGTCAGTAGCTAGGAAGATGCCCCGCTGGATGGCCAGAAAAGTTTAGGGAATTGGAGGGGGCCTGGACTCCGTTCCCCAGGACCATCCGACGGGTGGCCACACACTAACCACTCTGGATGAATCTCCTAATTTCCTGTGTTCTTGAGTCTTCAGGTATGTAACTAAGTTACTAATAGGAGATTTCTCCAGTGTTTTTTAATGTGAGAACTTAGTGCTACGAACTTGTCATATGTTTCAGTACAATGCAATTTATTTTCTCTCATTACAAAATGCTTGTTATATTTCTTCTTGAACTTTGTCTTGATGCAATGGTTATTCAGTAGTGATTAATTCACTTTTATGGGTTTTCTTGTTTTCTGTTATTTCCATTGTTGAAATTCAGATTTAATCAATGGTTGTAAGATAGTATCCTAGGAGTTCCTTTAATTATCTTCAATCTGTTGAGACTTACTTTGGTTCCACATATGTGATCAATTTTGGAGAAACTTTAATGAGCTACAAAGATTAAATCCAGTATTTGGGTAAATTGTACATGCCTGATAGTTCTATTTTATTTATGATATTATTTGACTCCAGTGTTTCTCTGTTTTGTTTTTGTCTTGATGGCCTGTCTACTTGTGATACTGGAGTATTGAACTCACCCACTATTGTGATGTGAAAATCAATATGTGATTTTATCTATGGTAGGATATCTTTTATTAACTTGGGTGCACTTGTGTTTTGTGAATTAATATTTAAAACTGTAATGTTCTCTTGGTGGTTTTTCTTAAAAAAACCTAATAAGAATAGATGGGGAAGGACACCCCATCTATTCTTATTAGGTTTTGATTGAAATATATTTTGTCAGATATTATAGTAGCCTCACCTGCTTACATCTTGTATCTATTTGCTTTGAATACCTTTCTATTTATATATTTTTACCCTAAGATAATGTCTACCCATGATATAGAAATGTGTATCTTGGATGCAGTGAGAAGATGGAACCTCTTTTCTTTTTCTTTTTGTTTCCTTTTTTTATTGTTAAAAGAAAAATTTACATTTGCTCCCCTTGTCAAAGGTCCTCCCACTTCCCACTACCCCACTGCCGTCCCCTTGCTTCCTTAAGAAGGGGCAGGATACCTTGCCCTGTGGAAAGCCCAAGGCCCTCCCCACTCCATTTTGGTCTAAGAAGGTGTGCATCCATATAGAATATTTTCCCAAAAGGCCAATACATGCAGAAGAGATAGGTCCCTGTGCCATTATCATTGGCTTCTCGGTAAGTCCCCAATGGCAGCCACATTCAGAGAGTCTGATTTGGTCATATGGTCATTCAGTCCTGGTCCAGGTGGATTTGATAAGCTCCCAATAGATCAATCAAACCATCTCAGTTGGTGGGCCAGTCCCTCACGGTCCTGACCTCCCTGCTCATCCTCTCCCTCCCTCCAGAGACAGAAATCAGAGAAACATCACCTTTCACGATAGCCACAAGTAGCATAAAGTATCTTGGAGTAACACTAACGAAGGAAGTAAAAGAACTATTTGACAAGAACTTTAAGTCATTGAAAAAAGAAATTGAAGAGGACACCAGAAAATGGAAGGATCTCCCATGCTCCTGGATTGGTAGGATCAATATAGTAAAAATGGCAATTCTACCAAAGGCAATCTATAGATTCAATGCAATCCCCATCAAAATCCCAACGAAATTCTTCATGGACATTGAGAGAACAATAACTAACTTTATATGGAAAAACAAAAAGCCCAGGATTGCCGAAACAATCCTATACAATAAAGGAACTTCGGGAGGCATTACCATCCCTGACTTCAAACTCTATTACAAAGCTACAGTATTGAAAACAGCTTGGTATTGGCATAAAAACAGAGACACTGACCAATGGAACTGAATCGAAGACCCGGATATTAATCCACAAACTTATGAACACTGCATATTTGACAAAGAAGCATGATGGATGGAGCCTCTTTTCTAATCCATTCTTGTAGTCTGTGTCTTCTCATTTAGGAATTGAGACCATCAATATTTAGCATTCTGAGTGAGCAGTGTTTATTTATTCCTGTTTTTTTGTTGCTGTTTTATGAGTATTTTCCCCTATTTTAATTTATTGTTCTCAGGTTATTTGTTCCCTGTGACATGTTAGCTACAGTGAACCTCTTTAGACTTATGTTTGCATTTTAGTGTTTGGTGCAGCTGGTTTGGTAGATAGATATTTCTTAAATTTCTTATATTTGGATTTTTCATGAAATATTTTTTTTTCTTTAAATTGTGATTGATAGTTTTGATGGGCAAATAACCCAAGCTAGCATTTATGTTTCCTCTATGTTTGCCACGGCCACCTCCAGTATGCAAAAAAAAAATTCCACTAATGTGACAAAGGCTAGACTTTTCTAAGGGGTAAATAAGGAAACGTGCTTTCTGATGATATCTTTCTCTTTTACTTCAACCTAAATGATCTTTTTTTCTTGACAATCTCTCTACACAGCTACATCTCTTTACATAGTTGGATGTCTCAATTTGCAGTCCTATATCTCTGTCCTGCAGTCACATACTTCTTCATTCATATACATCTCTGCTATACACACACATCTCTCTTCCATACAGATACATCTTCTCTCTCTCTACCCCATCAGCTATATTTCTCAATAGATGCTCTTTCTCTCTGTACATTCAGCTATTTCTTCCTACCAACACACACACACACACACACACACACACACACTTCTCTCACATTGTTTTCCTAATTCCCCTACATCTCTCCTGCATTTTCTCACAACCAAAACATTTGGAAAAATATGAGTCACATCTTCAGGGTCACAGCACTAATTGAGTAAACAATAAGAAAGGGAGCAAAATAGATCACATAGTTCCTCCCAGGGTAGAAAGTTCACACTGACTGGGCAGTGAATAAAATAACCACATAGTTCTGAGCTGTCAGGGTTCTCAGAGAGGAAGTGACATTGAAATTAAAACTTAAACAATAAGCAGTTAACTGGCTGAACCTTCAAGTTGGAATACATGGAGTAAATGCAAAAAGTTCATTGCTGAGAAATTTATGTCTACTAAAGTTGCTCCATTCTTTAACCTTTATCCAGCAAAAAAGCACCTGGGAAATTGACCTCATATATTTGTTTCTTGGGACAACCAGATATTTGTCTCCAGGGGCAACCAGTTTGTTTTGGATTTGCTATGAAATCTAAAATGAGCTCTCTTGTGACTGAGAATACCATTTTTTTTTATGTCTCAGTAACTAAAAGTATGCTAGAATTATACATTTAAGCATGGATCATCTTCCTGACTATCCACAGCTTTATGTGTGCCCAGTAGAGTATTTTCATGTGATAAACACACAAGCAGTGGGAATAATACTTACAGCTGTTTTTAGTAACACATGAGAAAAATTAAAGAAAGATTTAGTTATTTACAAAAGTGACCCCACAACCTTTCCAAGTAGGGATCTCCATCAGGGAATTATTCATCTCGTGGGTCAACATATTGAGTACTAGTTGTCACCTGTTGTAAACTCTCAATGGCCTCTGGCCATTTAGAACATATGTATTGAACTTTCTGGCTTCCACCATCTCTATCAAAGGGCCAGATGTTACCCAAATCAATGCTATTTGATCTTTTCACTTAGTTGTATTTAGTATACTTCTTTGTTCTGTAAAGTCAACGTTTTGGTTATCATATATCATGAGGAATATTTTTTCTAATCCTGTCCACTTGATATTCTGTGCTCTTTTTGTACCTTAACAAGCACCTCTTTCTTTAAATTGGAAAGGAATTTCTCTGTTTTTTTAAACAAATATGCTCTGTGTTTGGGGGCTGTTTTGGTTTTTCTCTTTCTATATATTATTCATAGGTTTAATTTATTTCATATTGTTCTCAATTTTTTGGTTGTAGCAAAACTAAGATTAATTCTATAAAGATGAGAGTGGAAGCCAGTAAGGGTAATAAAAATTGCCTTCATGCATAAATTTAGTGGCCAATAGACATTCCTGGAAAATAAAGTGTTTCTGTAGGTCATCAGATCATACATAGGAATGAAGATGTACTGGAATCAGTGGCTGAGAGAGCTTGGGACTGCACCAAGCATAGACCACAAGCAATGGAGTCAGAATGCGACATGAGTTACAGCAACCTAAGAGTAATATGTAGAGATCATAATCAAATGCCTTCTTTTATAAATTGTGTTTATCATGGTATTTTCTTAAAGCATAGAAAATTAACTAACACATACTTGTTCTGAACAACTCAGAAGCTATTGTTTCTGCCTGTTTAATTGTGTTTTTAAGATATGACCAATATCACTAAGGTACAGAGTTTAAAAATTCATTTTTGGTACTTTATAATGACATTTTAAAGATATTTGATTTCATGGCATAAAAATCATACCAAAATTAATGTCTCCAATCAAAATATAAAATTCCTATTTTAATAGCATTTACTGAAAATGATTCAGAAGAACAAGCTTGCAATGATTTCAAAAATATTATTATAACTATGTTCAAATAATTTGAAAAGCCAAAGATAAAGTAATTAAAGAAAATATGAAGCCATTTTGGACAGGAAAACATTTATTTGAAGTTTTTAGGAAAATACAAATAGAAAGAAACCTGTAAATGTGAAAGAAAAAAGTTATTTAAAACCTCAATTAAAAGTCTTACTCATAGAATTAATATTTTTTTAAACAGAAAGGTAGTGATAGAGAACAAAGTAGAGGAATAACAAGAGGAATTACATCATTCAGTAAATATCACTGATACATTTTAGAAAGTATGAAAAGTAAATGGAAATTCAGTGAGATCATTAAAAGACTTAAAATCTGAACTATGAACATGGAGAATGGAAATGGATACAATAAAGGGGGTCACAGAGATTATCTTCAACACAATACTAGAAGAAAACTCCGTAATCTAAAGAAAGACAAGCCCATCCAGGTAAAAGAGATCAGCTGAATAGAAAACAAATGAGACTATGAAAGAAATTCTCCATGGTATTATCTATTTAAAATATTATGAGTAACAGATTAGAAGATACTGAAAACAGCCAGAGAGTAGGGTTAAATCTATTAATAAAAGCAGATCTATTTCCCTAATTGACTATGAAAAGCTAGATAATTATCCAAGAAATCATAAATACACACCATACTAAAATATTTAGCAGGTTGCATCAACATATCTGTGCAATATACATATGTGTAATAATTATGCTTTTAGAAAGAGGCCCTGATTTTATAGTGGAGTGAGAGAAGCACATGGAAGGAATGGGAGGAACAAAATGGAAAAGTGAAAATGATACAATTATGTTTAAATTATATATATGTAACAACTATTTCACAGAAGCCTTCAAACCAAGAAGTGCCTTCAAAGATGGGCCAAATTTCTGAAAGGCAACTGTCTCACCAGACTTTCCCAGCAAATGTACTTAATAATATTAAAAATAAAATAAAATTATCAGCTAGCAATTTAGAAAGACAAAAGGTGAAAGGCTTGGCTCTGGCCTTCATTGACTTGCAGATTGCCCAGGAAGAGGTTGCTGGCTCCAAAGCTGGTGAGGTATACAGGTGTGTTGCTGAGAGGTGGTGTCCCCAGAAAAAGAATGTGAATAGAGAATTCCTGAGGGTGGAGGAGCATTCAGGTTTGGAGAGAGTTTGGGAGAGCTTGGAGAGGGACAATAAATGCAGGTCATGCTGTAAGGACAAAAAAGTGCTGAGCTGCCTTTGAATGATAAAGATGGTGTAAAGAGTCTGATTCTATCTTGCGCCTCCAAGAACACACTTAGGGCAAAGCACCAGTTTCTATGGTGGCGCAATGGTCCCCGACATAATGGCACCAGCAATGTGGTGCTAATGACTGAACCCCGAGAAAGCTGGAGAAAAAGAAAAAAATATGAAAAGACAGCGTGGTGCGGACTACTCAAGACGAAGAGGCAATGTGGAGGAACTTCGAAAAGCAATGAGGAGGAACCCTGAGAGACCAACGCAGATGGAGACCGCAAGGAGACTGCAAGGACCGGCTGCTGAATCTGGAGAAACGCGGTACAGAGGAACAGATGGAGGGAGGAGAAAGTAAGGCAGATCCGAGAACCCCAAAAACAAGAAAGAAGTGACCAGACGGGAGGAACTCGTGAGAAAAAAATGGTGGACACGTGAGTTTTGTGCGTTTAGATAACAAAATGAGACAGTAGTTTCTGGAATATAATTTGTAATTATAAACATGGGTCAAGGAGAAAGCAATCATATGGCTATGCAATTAATTGAGGACATTTTAAAAGACAGAGGAGAAAGGATACAGGAAGGGCAAATCCAAGAATTTTTAGAATTCATAGAGGAGATATGCCCTCGCTTTACCGAGCGTAAGACATTAGACACAGCTGTATGGAACGATGTAGAGATGAGAATCCAACAGCATTATTGTAATTATGGACTAAAAAGCATTCCAGAAGATACGCCTTATTTATGGATGCTAATTGAGGAAAGTTTGAATATAGACTCTGACCAACAGGAAATAGTTATATCAGCCCCTTCTGAGGAGCTACTAAATAATTTTTCAGAACAAAATAATTTCAACAGGCTAGAAAATGGTTCAGACCATAAAAGGGAGTCTTCATCTTTCTCACTAGCAAATAACAGTGATGAAAGACTTAGACACTAGGACAGGGTTGAGAAAAAGATAAAAGGCTTGAGAGGAATGATAACCTCACTATCATGCAGACTAGGAACTATGCAGATACAGAATTCTTGTCGGAAGAATGATGGTTTTCCTACAGCAATGGCTGGTTTAGATCAGCCTTCAGTTCAGAGTATGCCAAAAATGAAGCAGAGGCATGATGATGATAGTGAATCGCCTCTATTAGCTTGTCTCAGAAAAGCCATTGACAGAGGAGAAGAAATGCAAGGATTTCAATTATTCCAAGGTATGGAACAGAGGGATGCACAGGGAAATTAATAGGATACATACGCCTATATCATTTAAGTTACTCAAAGAATTGAAAACCGCTTGCGCTCAATATGGAGCAACGGCACCCTTTACTCAGACACTGGTGGAAAATATGACAGCAGAGGCTTTACCTCCAGAAGACTGGAAGAAGATAGCCAAGGCTTGCCTATCAGGAGGAGATTATTTATTGTGGAAAATGGAATTTACAGAACAATGTCAAGCTACAGCTGAGAGAAACAGAGTCAGACAGATTCATATTTCATATGAGATGCTGGCAGGTGAAGGAC
>JAQHUG010000879.1:73153-83525 GCA_028555095.1 Dicrostonyx torquatus | reverse complement strand
CAAAATACATAGTATCTGGAAATGGATAAGCAGAACTGTCAAATCCTGCCAAAACAGGGTAAGATGGTTTTGAAAATTTTCTTGCCTTTAAAAATAATCTGTCAGTTTTTCTAGGCCTTAGCCAATGTTGGTTGCTTCAGCACCGCAAATGTGACTTTGGGTGATCGCCCAGGTAGCCAGTCATCTCTGTGATTTGTTGAATATTTTGGAAGTTGTTTGAATGCACTTCCTAATCACTCAGGTGATGTTATTTTCCTTTTCAGATCTTCAATTGGGTTGAAGACTAGATGAATGTAGTTAGTTTCTTTCCTCTCATGACTTGGCCAAGTTATTTATTATACAAGTCTTAAGCTAGTTAAGAATAGGATATTCACTGGGCAGTGGTGGCGCATGCCTTTAATCCCAGCACTCCTGAGGCAGAGGCAGACGGATCTCTGTGAGTTCGACAGCAGCCTGGTCTAAAATAGTTATTTCTAGCGCAGGCTCCAAAGCCACAGAGAGACCCGGTCTTGAAAAAAAAAATAGGATATTCTATTTTTACTATATATAATTTTGTAGCAGGTTTAGAACTTTCTTACTTAAACAAAAGGGGGAGGTGCTGCAGGGGCTCCCTCTCCTTCTGCCAATAGAAAATAATAAAGGAAAGACCAGGACTCTCAGAGGGACACACAGTAACCGACTGAGCCACAGCAAATGCATGTGTACAGATTGGTGTTCTCTTGGGTAGGTGTGTGTGTAAGTTTGATGACATGTGAAGGCAAATAGAGACCAGAAGCTGCAGCAGCAGCAGAGGTTGTTATTTATAGAGATGGGGTAATGTTGGGATTATAATCTAAACATTTTAAACCAAAGAAGACCCCAGTAATGAAAGCTTTCATCAGACTGGCCACCAAAT
Source organism: Dicrostonyx torquatus (assembly GCA_028555095.1). Taxonomy (NCBI): domain Eukaryota; kingdom Metazoa; phylum Chordata; class Mammalia; order Rodentia; family Cricetidae; genus Dicrostonyx; species Dicrostonyx torquatus. The sequence goes on along the minus strand of JAQHUG010000879.1, from coordinate 82,630 downwards.
AGTTTGTCAATAGACAACCATTGTAACTTGTAAAATACATAATTTAAGTATATGTTTCTCCAGTGGTGTGATTCAAGAATGGGATATTAACTTTGATAATAAAAATATCTCAATGGACAGTAAACATAACTTGAAAATCAGTGTTGACCAGATTTTGATGATCATTTGGAATACAAGACTTTTCAGATAAGAAACTTGGAGAATCAATTAACTGTGGGTAATCCTATCTGCATAGCAATGGTTAAACTGTAAAGGAGTATTCTGTGATTTCTCATATTTACTTCTTTTTATCTTGGAGTACTTGTTGAATATTTGAAAAGCAGTGCAAATGGATAATCTCAAATGCCATTTTAACATTGGAACAAAACACTTCAGAGAGACAAGCATATGAATGTAGCAATTCCAGGTGCTCATCCCAGTGTGGAACAGATCACTGATTTTATGAAGTTATAACTCCACATTTTCTATCCCAAATTGTTTCAAAGATTATCCAGCTTCCCTGGAAATATACAACAATGAAGTCACACCAGAAAAAAAAAACACCCTAGCTTTGAAATGATGGATAAACCTAAGAAATTAGTACATTAAGTGTGAATAACATATCACCAGGAGTTATACAAAAATCCAAATATGTGGACACTATCTTCTGGCAAATCAGCTTTTCATGAGGCAACTTTTTATTCAAGTAGATACCTTCTATAGTGTAGATACCTTCTGTACCCTAACAACAACCGCATCTGACTGTGATCCTATTTGGAAGCTGAAAGGATGGGAAAACATTTCACATGGCTAAAAACATATCTCTGCATGAGCTACAAGGTTTAAAATATTCAAACTCATAAAACACATGCATGTAAGAAAAATGAAAAATTCATTCCATTCCAATCTTGGGATATGAAAATGCTGGCCTCAAAACAAGGGACTGAGATAAATAATTTTAAAACATATTTTTATATTGACCATTAGAGGATAGAAAACTGAATGAATGGTGAGTACAAGGATGCAGTGGTTTCTTTGTTCCACGGAGCCAGTGGCATATACCAAGCCCATCCATTTGTCTGCGAGGTTTTTAGTCAGCAAGTGGCCCTGCTCCAGTTCCAGCAGATCCATCAGGAGGGCTAAGTGTGTCCTCGCCCAGGTGCATAGATGCTCCAGGAAGGGAGTACAGACACCCTCAAATCCCCTAAACTTTCTTGTCATTCAGTGAGGCTTCTCCCTGGCTACTGCTTTTCATACTTATCCCACCCCAGCTTGCCCTCAAGTACCCCTTTCCATTTGGGGACTCACAGGATCTTCCAACTCAGGGTGCTTCAGGGCTGAGTCTCTGGGGACAATGAGGTGAATGCAAGGCTGCAGGGATTACTTTGTTCCATGGAGCCAGCGGCATATACCAAGCCTGACCTTTTTTTTTTCTGTAAGATCCTTGACCAGCAAATGGCCCTGATTAAGTACCAGCAGTTCCACCTGAAGAGGATCCTTAGATCCACCACCACAGCCAACTGAATGGAGGAGGGGATCTGAGAGCCAACCCCAGTGCTAAGGGACCGAAGAAAGGACAGAAGAAGAAAAATCACCAAGTACACTGTTAGCCATAACAAAAATCAGACCAAGCTGCCAAGACTCCCCTGATCACACTAAAAGGAAGAGATGGGCAGGCGCAAATGCAAGAATCCCTCCAACAACCTGAAAAGCAACATGATAACCCAAGGATCCAGCGAATATGCAACAGGAAGACTTGAACAATCTAATGCAGAAGAAGTAGAAAAAATTAACCTTAAACATAACAGTATGAAAGGGATAGAGTCCATTAAAGAGGATGTGAAAAACTCCTTTAAAGAAATGGATGAGAAGACTAACAAAAAGTTAGTAAAAATGAATAAATACTTCAAAGATACCCTAGAAAACCAAGAAAAAAACAATCAAACAAGTAATAGAAACAGTTCAAGACTTGAAAACTGAAATGGAGGCAATGAAGAAAACAAAAACCAAGTGATGGCTGCATAAGGAAAATCTGGGTAAATGAACAGGAACTACAAAAGCAAGTATAACCAACAGAATACAAGAGATAGAAGAAAGAATCTCAGACACTGAAGATACGATAGAGAAAATAAACTCATTGATCAAAGAAAACAACAAATACACCAAATTGATCATCTAATTAGGTGCCAAAACAAAACATTTGACAAAATAGAACATCCTTCATGATAAAAGTCTTGGAGAGAGCTATGATACAAGGAACATACCTAAACATAATTAAGGCAAAATACAGCAAGCCAACAGCCAACATCAAACTAAATGGAGAGAAACTCCCAGTGATACCACTGAAATCAGGAACCAGAAAAGGCTCTCTATTCTCTCCATACGTATTCAGTATAGTTCTCCAGGTCCTAGCTAGAGAAATAAGACACCAAAGGGAGATCAATCAGATACAAATTGGAAAAGAAGATGTCAAACTCTCACTGTTTGCTGCTGATGTGATAGTTTACATAAGTGATCCCAAAATTTCTACCAAGAATCTTCTACAACTCATAAGCACTTTCAGCAATGCAGCAGGATAGAAGATTGACTAAAAAAAAGTCAGTAGCCCTTCTGTAAACAGATGATAAAAGGGCTGAAATCAGAGAAATCAACACCCTTCACAATAGCCACAAATAGCATAAAATATCTCAGAGTAACCCTAACAAAACAAGTGGAAAACTTGTATCACAAGAACTTTAAATATTTGAAGGAAAAATTGAAGAAGATACCAGAAAATGGAAAGTCGTCCCATGCTCTTGGGTAGGCAGAATTAAATAGTAAAAATGTCAATCTTACTGAATGCAGTCTACAGATTCAATGCAATGCCCATCAAAATCCCAACAAAATTCTACAAAGACCTCAAAAGAACGATACTCAGCTTATGGAGGCAGCACAATTCCTGACTTCAAACTCGACTATAGAGCTCCAGTACTGAACACTGCCTGGTACTTTCATAAGAACAGACAGGAGGACCAATGGAAATGAATAGAAGACCCTGATATCAATCCACATATCTTTGAACACCTGATATTTGATATAGAAGCAAAAAAATATAAAATAAAAAAATAAATCATATTTAGTAAGTGGTGCTGGCATAACTGGATATCAACATGTAGAAAAATGAAAATAGAGCCATATCTATCACCATGCACAAAACTCAAGTCCAAATGGATCAAAGACCTCAACATAAAGTCAGCCACACTGAACCTTTTAGAAAAGAAAGTGGGAAGTACACTTTAGCACAGTGAACCACTTCCTAAATAGAACCCCAGTGGCACAGACACTGACAGAAAAATCAATAAATGGGGCCTCCAGAAAATGAAAAGCTTTTGTAAAGCAAAACACATGGTCAACAAGCCTAAATGACAGCCTACAGAAGTGCGTCAAGGGAGGTTAGGTACTTTGGATATTGTGACTAGGACAACAGTAAACATGGCTCTGCAAGTGTCTTTTTGGTAGTAATATTTCATCTCATTTGGGTATATATCCAATAATGGCTACACTTGTTTGCCAGCTTGATTATGTATGGAATTAATAAAAACCTGAAATTGAAGGAGCACACTGTAAGGGATTTTTACTTAACTTGAAATGTGAAGATCCACTTCTAATCCAGTTTTCTAAGACAGGAAGACACACCTTTAAAATCCAGGTCTTTTGAGTTGGGAAAACTCACCTCTAACCTGGGACACATCTTCTGTTGGAAGCCTATATAAGTACATGGATGAAAGATGCTTCCTCTTTTTGCTTGTGTGCTCTCACTCTCACTGGCAAGTCCATTTCATCGCTGGCATTAGAGCCTACTTCTTGAGGATTCTGGGATCTACTGAAGACCAGCTTTGAGACCTCCATCCTTGTGGACTGAGCAACTACTGGACCTTCTCTTCAGTCAGTCATTCTGAATTAGCTAGACAATGAACTCAGTGGTAAAACTGAGTAGTTCCAGATGTGCATAAGTTTTCAGCCAAGTTTTCCTATACTATGGAGACATGAGGCACAGCCATATGATACTCCATCCCCCCAGGAATGCAAGGACTAATCCAGCAAGCAGAAAGACAGTGTCAGGACTGCTATTCCTGGATTCACCAAGGATCCATTTTCCCTAAGAAAGTACTTGCCCTTTGCCCAGTGCTAGCAATGTACTCTTATTAGTGGCTTAGACTTCAGAATGTGTCAGCCTCTCTCAACTCAGACAGGCCTGATATGTAGATACAAACTTTACAATGGCTTTCATTCTCCCAGTAGGCCCTTAGAAAGGCCATTCATTGACCCTCTAACATATGTGTTTTGCTTGACAGATGACCATTGTCACTATGAACAGCCGGAGAGAAGAAGATGGATGCATCATACCATTCTTCTTGGAAAGCTCCTCCCAGTTAAGCCTATAGTGTACCATGGCCTATGTGTGGATTCTCCTGGCCACTTAAGTCCCAGAGGCTCTCCTCAGGGACTGCTGAGCAGACCTGTGCTTCCTGTGTACCATTTTACACTGCTGTGTATATTCTCCTACAGGAGTTCTTTGGTTTTCTGAAAGCCAGAAGGTGCCAGAAGGCTTCACTCTGTTACCCCTCCTACCCTTCGCAATCCATGTTTCTTTCTTCACTCTGTCCCAACCACCCTAGAGAGCCTCTCTCTCACTCTGGCTTCCCTCCACTTCATCCCAGGCAGTCACCTCCTCCACAGCCCAACTCCAGTTTCTTCTCCTCCTCCCCCCAGGACCAGACCTGCTAAGTCCCAATCCATTTTTAGATGATACTAGGTTGCTTATATTACAAGCTGAATTGACAGCTGTTCCCTCCTTTCCTGCTCCACCCACCAAACACACCCAGTGTTTTCCACAAGGCAAAGTGCTTAGAGACAGCATGCCATACCCACAGAAATGTGTATTCTTCAGGAAAAACTTATGCCCACGGTAAGCTCCCAACACACTTAAAAGCAGCAGCCTCTGAATGTCTAGAAATGACAACTTTATTTCATCAGTTGTGGAGACAAAACTTTGCTGATTAGGTACTTTTCCCTAAGTCATAGACATAGATATGGAAATCATCAACAAATTTGATAAAATACACGGATGATCTGGCTTCTACTTTACGAATCACCTTCCCCACGAGTTTGGAGCCATCACCTTTGGTATATTCAATATTTTTTCCTATCAGACCATCCATACATTCCAGGTCCACATCTAGTGGAGGAATCTCATTATGCTCTGGCATGATTTGGAGGTCGCCCTCTTTATAATCATCCAGAAGCTGGTACATGTATAAGATTGGGTCATTTGTATAGGTAATGTAAAAGCAGGAATTAAGAATAGGTGCCTTGGCCAAAACCATTCCCCTCCATTTTTCTTTAGAGCCATGCTCACCCTCAAATAAGTGCTCCACCACTTTGCCAATTATGGAATCAGCAAAGTTGGGATCAGGGACTGGGGATGGTTTGACTCTATCAGAGAGCACTTTAAGGGCCAACACTCTTTGATCTTTGTGAAGCTCTAATCCATAGACACAGTCTATGCCATCATATTTCAAAAGGTAGAGCGAGGGATTTATGGCCACCTGATCCAAAACAGTTGCTTTCCAATGCGTGATTGATCCATCCACTGCCTTCCACTTGTGAGAAATTCTGCAACCCACGATGTTCCTTTGGGCCAGAGATGAAGATCTGCTCCTCTGCCTCTTCTTCATAGGTTTTTTCTTGGTCAAGTTTGCAGTTTTGTTGGTGTAGCTGTCACAGAACTCATGTTCAGCAGCTGTAGCTGCGGGTTCCCCTTGGGCCTCAGAGGTCCAGAAATACCCTGTGTTGGTTCCAGGATCCATGGCTGCATTGGGGAAAAGGGAAGAGACAATCACTAAGGAGATAAAAGGCCAACTTACACCACCACCTCTGTTAGATGCCTCCAGTCCAGGGGCCTGGTCCATATTTGACCCCTCCTGCCACCCTCAGGCCTGAGGACAGTGATGGACACCTGTCAGGGTTCTGCTCCTGTGCTGTGCTCTCCTGGGTTCCCTGGTGTTGTTGGCAAGGGCTGGAGAGATGCAGTGGGGCAGAGGATGTAGAACAGGGTTGGGACCTCTGAAATGCTGGAACTCTTGACTCTTAAGCTCAACTATACCTGGCCTGTACTTGTGGCCAGAGCAACCCTGTTTGGAAGCAAAGTGGAGAAGTGCTGCAAAGCTCCTCTCCTCCCTCCACCTTGCCCTTCACCTCAATGTCCTGAGCATTATTTCAGTGGGCCCCTACCCAGGCAGCTCCCTGGTACCCTAGCCCTGGCTTCTCCATGCTCTTTCTAAATCTGTGCAGGACTCCTAAAGCCTGATGTGGATGTCCTCCCTGAAATGGAATGCGTTAACAGCAGAGGTAATGCCACGACTCCCCCCCCCCTTCTCCAAGCCCAAAATAGGGACATCGGCCAAGATTCCCTGCCAGCATAATCAGGATGCCAGGTGGCTTGGTATCATAAGGCAAGGCCACTCAGACTCATGGAAACAGTAAGCCTATAGTCTGAAGGTCGGGCCTAGCTAACAAAGAGATAAAGGATGAATAACGATCACCAGATGTACATAGACAAGGACAAAGCTGACATGACTGAACTGTTCCCTCGCCTCAATTAAAGTAGCTAATAGAAACTATATAATCATATATCTGCTTTTATAGAATATAAATAATGACTCTAGGCTGGAAGAGGCATGCTCAGTTTTTCAAACGCTGTGGCATCCTCAGGTCTGAGATAATAAACCCTCTTGCATTTTGCATCCAGCTGGCCGGCCTGGTATTTTGCGACTTGACAGTGGGTTGAAGGCCCCCAGGTCTCTGGGGTCCTTCATTTGGAGCTCCCATCGAGATTTGTGACTTCGAGACCACCGTCTTGACCAAAACAGGACACTGACTGGGAGGTAAGCTGGCTAGCCATTGTCTTTTTGTCTGTCTATGTTTGATTGTCTCAAGTCTATGTGAATTTGGAATTCGTATTTGGAACTTGTAGGCAAGGTACCTTTGCCATTTGTATTTGGGCGGCCTAAAAAGGAGCTGACGGGCTCACACTTTTCTCCTGCTACCCTGGAGGGTGCTACAGGGACTTTGGGAGCCTGCTTCTTTGGGGCTCAGCACGAATCTGAAAGGTACGTGCGTTTGCAGGGGGGAGCTGTTTATGTTTCCCCATCTGAGACTTTGCTTTTGACTTTACATCAAAGTTGCACAATGCGTCTTTTTGCCGGCTGTCTGTGTCTGTTGTCTGTTATGTCTGTTGTCGGTCTTTTATTATATGAAGAGATGGGAAAGAATTTGACTACCCCTTTAAGCCTCACTTTGGGTCATTGAAAGATGGCCAAAACATAGCAAAAAAAAAAAAAAACCGGTCAGTGGAAATCAAAAAGGAGAGATGGCAGATTCTTTGTACCTCTGAATGGCCAACTTTTAACATTGGATGGCCCCGAGATGGGACTTTTCACATGGATATTATCTTGCAGGTTAAGGAACGGGTCTTTGGTGAGCCTCCCCATGTTCGCCAGGACCAAATTCCCTACATTGTCACCTGGGAAGCCTTGGTATCCAACCCCACCCCCTGGGTGGCCCCCTTTATTCCTCCTGAGCCCTCTCCTGCAGCCCAGGCCTCTGTCCCCACTGCTCGCCCCTTAACAAATAACTCGACAGTTTCTTTATAACCAGTCCTCCAGCCCCAAAAGCAGCAGCCTAAAGAAGTTTTGCCACCAGATGAAGGAGCCCTCATCGACCTACTAGCTGAGGACCCTCCCCCATATCATCCTCCACCACTAGTCCAGGTCTCTGCCCCTTTGGAACCACAAGAACAACCCAGGCACCCACCAAGCCCTGACAGCACTTCCAGTCACCCAGATGACGAGGCTACCATCTCCCCTATCGCACGATGACTCCGCAGGAAAAGAGATCTCCCTCCCATGGAAGACAGGTCCACTGTCTTTCCCTTGTGTGAGGCAGGTAGGAGGGCAGTTTCAATACTGGCCCTTCTCTGCTTCAGACTTATATAACTGGAAAGCCCATAACCCCTCTTTTTCCAAAGATCCTGTGGCATTAACCTCTTTGATTGAGTCTATTCTAGTCACCCATCAACCTACAAAGGATGATTGTCAGCAACTACTGCTGGCTTTCCTCACTTCTGAGGAGAAACAGAGTTCTTTTGGAAGCCAGAAAGCTGGACAAGGTAACCTCAAGGTTTCAAAAACAGCCCCACCCTATTGGATGAGGCCCTCCATCAGGACTTGGCAGATTTCTGAATCTGACATCCGTCCCTGGCCATGCTCCAATATGTGGATGATATTCTGCTAGATGCAACCTCACAAGAGGACTGTCAAAAAGGTATGGAGGCTTTATTGCAAACCTTGGGACAGTTAGGTTACAGGGCCTCAGCCAAAAAGGCTCAAATTTGCCAGACTAAGATCACATATCTGGGCTATGAATTATCTGATGGACAGCGTTGGCTAACTGCTGCCCGGAAAAAGACTTTCTAATGTCCCAGTGCCATGGAACCCAAGGCAATTGCGGGAATTCCTGGGTACGGCAGGTTTTTGTAGGCTATGGATCCCAGGATATCCTGAGATGGCAGCTCCCCTGTACCAATTAACCAAGCCAGATGGGCCGTTTATATGGACAGAGCAACATCAGTAAACCTTTGATGAAATTAAATGGGCCCTCCTGTCTTCTCCTGCTCTGGGCTTGGCGGACATTACAAAGCCCTTTGACTTGTTTGCAGATGAAAAGCAGGGATATGCTAAAGGAGTGTTAACCCAGAGGCTAGGCCCATGGCGGAGACCCATAGCATAGCTATCAAAAAAATTGGATCCTGTAGCTTCCGGCTGGCCCCCTTGCCTACGGATGATAGCAGCAATAGCTTTATTAATCAAGGATGCTACCAAATTGACTTTGGGACAACCATTAATGGTATTGACTACCCATGCAGTTGAAGCCATGATGCGCCAATCCCCCATCGCTGGCTATCCAATGCCCAGCTAAGGCACTATCAGTCCCTACTACTGGATGTGGATCGAATCCAGTCTGGACCTATGGTCGCTTTGAATCCAGGAACTCTCCTGCCTGTTCCTGGGAAAGCAGTCCCCACAATTGCCAACAGATCCTTGTGGAAATGCACGGAACCAGACCAGAGCTGACGGATCAACCCATGACAGACGCCAAGCTGACATGGTACACAGACAGCAGCAGCTATCTATTAAATGGAGAGAGACGGGCTGGAGCAGCCATCACCACAGACTCTGAGGTAATATGGGCGAGTGAGTTGCCGGGTGGGACATCAGCTCAGCAAGCAGAGCTCATAGCCCTGACACAGGCACTTCAGCTGGCATAAGGAAAAAGACTAAATGACTATACAGATAGCAGGTATGCTTTTGTCACAGCTCACCTACATGGGGAAATTTACAGGAGAAGGGGGCTGCTGCCATCAGAAGGCAAGGAAATTAAAAATAAAAATGAGATACT
>JAQHUG010000879.1:42468-56233 GCA_028555095.1 Dicrostonyx torquatus | reverse complement strand
CCTCCAGATGTTTCTGCTGGGACCCTCCAGATGGTTCTGCTGGGACTAGATCAGGGCCCCCTGATGGTCCAGGATCTCAGAGGCAGAAGCACAGGCTTGATGAATGTAGCACCGTGGCACAAATAACCCCTGCTTCCCTGCACTCACTTTCCAATCCCCAGAGCCTTAGCCCTGGAGCCTGCTGCTTTGTGAGGTCCTAGGACCCTGCAGCTGGAAGGGGGAGCTGGGCTGGGCTGGGAAAAAATCCAGTACCCAGGCAGGGCCCTGCACCCGAATCTCTCATTTTCTTTTTAAGAGTCTCAAACATTCTCCTAAAGTTATTTTAGATCATTTTCTTCTACTTAATCTATATTTGTATGTTCAAGTCCTGCTGATATAGGTTCTCTAGATTTTACTAATGTCGTGTTGCTCTTTGTGTTGTTGAATCTGTTCTTACCAGGTCTACTCATATTTTCCTCTAATAGGTGTGGTAGGGGCTCTCTGAGACTCTGGTGATTAATTTTCTAGGTGTCAGTGGATCAAAGGCTCAGATGGTTCTTCCTCATGGTACAGTCAGTGCCACAGTTCTAGTTAACCTGATGGCTGCTCCATGTTCCTGGAGGTCTCTCAGAGCCCCTGAGGTTTATTTTGCTTCTGTGGAGTTTCTTGTCTCAGGCCTATTTTTTTTCTGGTAGGCCTATTTTTGGCACAGACTTGTTTCTGTAAATGTCCCTCATCGAGATTTGATCCTGAGGAGGTCCTTGGCTTGCAGTTGGTCCTGCAAAGGTCTCTGACTCTGATCTTCTCCCTTGGAGATCCCTTACTTGGGTGCACCCAGACCCACCAAGGCCCTGGCTCAGGCCTACTCCTTCAGATTTACCAGACTCATGCCCAGACCCACATAGATTTCTGATTCCTTCCTACTCCTTTGGAGGTCTATGACCAATGCCTGTAACCACAGAGTTAATGGCTCAGGCCTACTCCCTCAGAGGTCCCAGATTCACACCAAAACTGACAGAGGTCCTGCCTCAGGCCTTGATCCTCAGAGTTCCTAGACTTATCCCAGACTCACAGGGGTCCTGGCTCAGGTCTACTCCCTCGAATGTCCCAGATTCATGCCCAGACTCACAGAGGTCCTTGCTCAAGACTCGTTCCTCAGAGTTCCCAGACTTTTCCCAGACTCGCAGGTGTCCTGGCTCAGGTCTACTCCCTCAAATGTCCCAGATTAATGCCCGGACCCACAGTAGTCTCTGGCTCTGACCCACTCCCTCAGCATTTGCTCCCCTGTACCTGCTCCTGTAGATTTTTTATGTCTCAGGTCTGCTCTGACCAAGGTGGCTGGCTCAGTAGTGCTCTTCTGGAGTTCTCTTCCTCAGTTAGAGTTACCTATTATGAGTAGAGAAGGTGAATAAACTAAGTGATAGAAGATGCACAGGCACTTTGGGAAATGCACACATGCTTGGAAAATACTCTATCCTTTGATCTATATACTCAGCCCATATTCCTGAGAATGTAAGCCATAATGTGTGGGAAAATTTTTACATTGACCTTCAGAGTCTTATGCCTATTATTCCCTTTATTTGATAATGTAATCAAAACTCATAAAAGAAGTTATTAATTTTTCTACTGCTCCATATATTTCCATGAAGTGGGGCCAGTATAAAACACATATATAACCAGTATAAATGGGAAATAACCTGGATAAAAGCATCCCCAACCTTCTACTATATTTGAATTCATGAAGTTGCAGGCAGGTTGAAGGGGAAAGACTTGGAGTAGACACATATTCATCTGAAGATTGTTTGAGTTTTACCCAAATTTTAGCTAAACATATCACCAAAGTTAAAGTTACAGGAAGTGTAACTCCTGATAAGGTGATCAAAAGCACAGGCATGTGAAAAAGGCTTGGCTAAGTGCCACCCACCATTAAGGGGGCCTCCAACTGGAATGTGGATATTCATTAAGAGTATGTCCCACTTAAGAGGCCTCTGAGGACTCCACTGCAGCATCTTCTCAAACTGTAATGCACTGGCTGTCTTGGAAGGGGAAATTTACTAATAACCCTTCCAAACAAAGAATTTACCAATGCCTAGATAGATCTTGTAAATTTACACCAACAATTTTGACTTACAACTGAACTCTTCAACTTCATTCTTTGATTTCTCAAAGCCTAAATAAAAACAGTAAGCTCCCATCATTGTAGAATCTAAAGAACAAGATTTCTGAAAGTCTGCATGAAGACGCGAAAAATAATTCCAGGCCATAGAAGGATAAGCCTTGCCTACAAGACTAAATGTGGCCATGAACACTAACTAACCAGTGTCATTCTAAGGAAAGAGGTTCTAGAGCTCATCTACATTTATGTGAGTACACTAACAGGCCTGTAAGCATCTAAGAACTCCATACCATGTGAATTTTGTTGACACAGAACCTGACAAGATATTAGAGAATTATAAAGACTACTTCTTAGTAGGCCAATAGTATTCAAAGACTATTGAATTCTTCAACTATACATGGGCCAATATCCTATTAGGGTTGCGATTGTTGTGACCAAAGACCATGAACAAAAGCAAGTTGGAGAGAAAATGACTTATTTCATCTCACATTCCTCCTGTCACAGTCCACCACTGTGAAAATCAGAGTAGGATCCTAGTGGCAGGAGGTGATGCAGAAGCCATGGAGGGGTGCTCTTTACTGACTTAATTCCTGGGGATTGCTGTGGTGGTTTGAATAAAAATGACCCCTAATAATGGCACACTTAGGAGGTGTGACCTTATTGCAGGAAGTGTATCACTGTGGGGTACAGATTTTAGGTCTCTTTTTCTCAAGCTTCCCTCAGTGTGACTCTCAGTGAACTTCCTGTTGCCTCTAAGTCAAGATGTAGAACTCTCAGCTCCAACACCACGTCTGCCTGCAAGTTCCCTTTCATAATGTAACGAACCACTGAAATATATGCAGATGACCTCAATTAAGTGTTTTCATTTATAAAAGTTACCATAGTCATTGTATCTCTTCACAGCAATAGTAAACCCTAACTAACACAATCGCTCAGCCTACCTATTTTAACAACACAAGACCACCTGCCCACAGAGGTTAGACCCTTCCTTCCACATCAATCATCAAGCAAGAAATTATCCCCACAGACTTGCATAAATGTCATTCTTATGGAGGCAGTGTCTCACTTGAACTTCCCTCTTCTCAGATAACCCTATCCTGTGTCAGGTTGAAATAAAAACTAAACAGCACAGTATGCAAAGTAATGAGAATCTGCCTTGATTTATAGTCTCCAACATAAGTATTATAGCATGCATGCTCCACAACAAAGAATGATTTGAATATTTAGAGATATCTTACATTGTTCCATATGTGCATGCTACACTGGAAGAAGGCAAGTCAAGACTTTCTGTGAAAGAATTAGTACGTCAAAATTGTCCACACAGTACTAAGAGTTTTGGAGGCCATCTCTAAAATTGATACTAACCAACTTAAAGCCCTTTCTAAGGGCAGAGATCCTGAGTGAAATAAAGACTGTGTAAAGCAAGAATGAGTATAAGGTAAGAGGATGCTTCAAATATCCCAAAGTCAGGTTCAACAACACTTTCCTTAAATGTTTCAATCGCTCTCTGCCATGGGTAATTTCGATCAATTCTGGGATCAAATGTGAGACATGCTTTGTCAGGGACCAGGTTAGTTAGTGTTCATGGCCACATTTAGTTTTCCAGGCAAGGCTGATACTTCTATAACCTGAAATTATTTTTTGCATCTTCAGGAAGCCATTCAGAAATCTTGTTCTTTATTATTTTGACAAAAATACCTCTTGCCAGTGTAGAGATATGGAGATTTAGAAATATAGTAAAGAATATAAAGACATGAATGAAAGTAATAAAATCAAGAAACATAAACTAGTATCAGGAGGGAATTCCAGTGAGTACTGAAATTCATTCATGTTTAATTTCCAACTACTTAAAGTACCCCTGACCCAAAAAGGTAGGAGAAAGATAAAAGATGGCATTAACAGGATACAAGTAAATGAACATACCAATTGAGGGTGGCAGCCTCTGTTCACAGTCAGATGTCCTGTTGCTAGGACTAAACCAATCCCTCTCACACCCTAGACCAAAACATTCTATAGGCACGCTCTGGGTGGAATGCTAAGTTATCTCCATAAATGGAACTGGAACTTAGTTAAATTCTTAGAATTTTGTTTGAGGTAGGAACAGATCTGCTTTCCTCTTACTGGATTACAAGTTCTGGCTATTAGTCACACCTGTTGACAATAACTTTGAGAAAGCATAACTCTCTGATCTAAAACTAAGTGAGACCTTGTAGAAACACAAAAACCTTGACAGAATAGAGTTATTTACATTCAACTCTCTGACCTTCTCCAGGTGGAAATAGGATTATATTTTCAGGCCACCATAACACTTTATATATTTTGAGGAAAAATCAACTGAGCAGAGGATATTCTACAAGGAAGTGGGTAATATCTTTTGGCTGCAGTGCATGTGTAAAAAGGCCTGAGAGAAAATTGGTGCTCCTTTGGTCTGCCTACCTTCACTTCATGCTAATGAATATACCTACTCTGAGGCTCCCACTGCCTCTGCTGCTACCATACTTCAGACATTTATCATGAACTGAGGACCAGAAGCACTGCAGAAATCCTCTAGATTTCCAGTATTGTAACGGGAATGTTGTGGTATCTAGCTCCATGGATCAATAATCTACCAAACTCTTAGCCTCTCTGCTTTGCAGACAGCCATTGTTGAACTAACTATCCCATATTGTGTAAACCAATCTAATACAAACCCTTTATTGCATTCTATATTATTAGTTCTGTTCCTCTAGAGCAATGGTTCTTAATCTGTGGGACATGGATCCCTTTGCAAACCTCTCCCTCCAAAAAAAGTTATGATTCATAACAGAAGGATAGTTACAGTTACAAAGTAGCAAGGAAGATCAATTTATTTTTGGGTATAGCACTAATAATAAAAACCCAGAGACAGATATTGGTGTTTAACCTATAGGTCAGAAAAGCAAAGTAACCAAGCCACTGGAGAGCTCTTACCTCTATGAAATCTCCAGACTGTAATGCTGGAACAATTAGTTCCTAATGTGGTGGTGACTGTAATGGTCTGTCCTGTTCCTTTAAGAGACAAGCCCCACCCGCTCCCTCCCCCATTTGCTGAGAGAAGCAGATCTTACCTCAGCTTCTGGCCTGAGTTCCTTCCTTTCCATCTCTCTCCTAAAGAGGCAGCATCTAACTCTCTCCTTTCTTCCCACTTCTCCCCTCCCACCTCTCTCTCTCTCTTCTCTCTCTCTCTCTCTCTCTCTCTCTCTCTCTCTCTCTCTCTCTTTCTCTGTCTCTCTGTTTTTCTCTCTCCTTCTGCTCTTTTCCCTTTTTTCCTCACCCCCTTTCCTTCCCCCTACATAGCCCACTAAATAAATTAACCCCTTTTCTGTAAGGTGTGCCTAATTTGGCTCTGTCTCTCATTTGCCACATGACTCCCTGCCAGAGACTAACAGCTTTCATGAACCAACTTGGTCTCATGCCTGCTGCCCTTTGCCACCACTCTGGGACCTATGGTGTTTTACTCTTACCATAACAGAAAGAGAATGAGTTCCGGTCTCATGCCCCTTTATATTCCTCTCTAGTGCTGAGATTAAAGGGGTGTATTGACACCACACAACCGATATGGCTACTAGTGTGGAAGCTGGGAATAAAGGTGTGTGCCATCACTACATGACTTCTATGACTGACTATTGTGGCTGCTTTGCACTCTGAAGTTCAGAAAAGCTTTTTTAAAATACAAGTGAATTATCACTACAGGTAGGGTAGTCACTGTTATGGTAAAAATAATATGGGGACATTCCCTAAGCAGCCTGCAGGCCATAATAGCCAGCGAGTCCCAGGACAGGTGAGAGACAGAGATGGATATGCACATGCCATGCAGAGTGACTTTGGATTTTTACTGGGTTATGCAATAGGAGGGGAAAGGGGAAAAGGAGGAAAGAGCAGAGAGAGAGAGAGAGAGAGAGAGAGAGAGAGAGAGAGAGAGAGAAGATGAGGGGGAATGGGAGAAGGAAGAAGAAGAAGGGAGACAGGCAGAAGCTGATTCTTTAGAAGAGAGATGGAAAAGCAACGTCTCACAGGCTGGAAACTGAAAGAACATCTGCTTGCCTCAGCGGACAGGGAGAGAATGGGTGGGGCTTGTCTCTTAAAGGGACAGGACAGACCACTACAGTCAACAAACATGAGGAACTAACTGTTCCAGCATTAGAAAGGTTGAGAACCCCAGCACTAGAGAATTTTGATACAACAATTTTAGTTGGTACTGGTGAGTTGATAACCACATAGATGTTTTCACATACCATACTAAAATTCAGATGTAAAACTGCACAGAATTTAGATTTTAAACATTTATTTATTCATTATGTGTTTGAATATTTTATCTGCAGGTATATTTATTTGACACATGTATTTCTGGATCTTGTGGAGGTCAGAAGAGGGCATCAGATACCCTGGAACAGGAGTTACAGAGGGTTGTGAGCTACCATGTGGGTGTTGGGAATTGATCCTTGGTCCTCTACAAAAGCAGCCTGTGCTCTTAGTCACTGAACTATCTCTCTGGCCCAGAATTTAGAGTTGTTAAGGTCAGCGAAACTGAATTATAATAAGAGAAATTGTCACTTATGTATTTATTGGCTACGTAAATATGTTTGTATGTGGAGTCAGGTGATATGTGACATATCTACCAGTTTGTTAAATTTAGGGCAGGGGGAACAACCTGAGAAAGTAAATAAATGAATTAGACAATATGAAAGTTGTTCAGGTGGAAGCTCCACACAGTGTCACTTGTCCCATGCCAGACTCGGTACCTGAGATGGCTGGCTATGGATCATCACCTTTCCCTGAGATGCTCAAGACTATGCCTATAGGCTATTTAAGTACAAGTTCCCTTACCTGCCATGTGGTTTCCCTCTCATTTGTCCTCTTCCCCCGGAATCATCTGGGAATGCTTTGCTCAGATTAAACCTGGACTTTAATTTAACTTGATTTTTTCATTATATTCACAGAGTTAATCACTACGAGGACCCTAGGGGATATTTTTACTAATCAGAAGTCAAATATGTTATTCAGTGGAAAACCAGAAAAGTTTGATCTTCTTTTCTTTCTTTTCCATTTCACATGACTGATGATGCTCCTATCTTGACATTTGAAGTATGCCCCTTCATCACCTATGGTGTGGGTAATATGTTATTAGTCTAAATTGCAGTGACGTAAAATACGATTTGTATCTTCTTGTGAGTCAATAAAAATTCCTCCTATATACACATACCTGATTTGGTATTCCCCTATGTATGCTGTGAATATGATTGGTTAATTAATAAAGAAAATTGGCTTGTTCTGATAGGGTAGAAAAGAGCCAGGCAAGGAAAACTAAACTGAATAATGAGAGAAAGGAGGAAGTGTCAGAGAGAAGCCATGAAGCCCTGCTGGAGACAGATGCCAGAACTTTACCTAGTAAGCCATGGCCTCATGACAATACACAGAATAATGGAGATGGGTTAAATTAATATGTAACATCTAGCCAATAAGAAATTAGAGCTAACGGGACAAGAAGTGATTTAATTAATGCAGTTTCTGTGTGGCTATTTTTGGTCTGGCAGGCAGCCAGAAAGCAAACAAGTGACCTCTTACTATAAATTGGCACCTAACATGCCCAACCAAAATCCACTTAAAACTTGAGAGAGTTTGGGAAGAAATTATAGGGGTTGTCTGGGTTTCTGTCCTGCCTGGTTTCTGTTCTCCCACCGGGTCCCACAGTCATTTAGCTCCTAAGAAATCACACAGAGGTCTATATTGATGATAAACTGATTGGTCCATTAGCTCAGCCTTTTTATTAACTCATAACTTATATTAATCCATTATTCTTATCTATCTTAGCCACGTGGCTCGGTAACTTTTCAGCGGCATAGTCACATCTTCCTTCTTCTGAGTTTGGGATAGAACTGGGGTGGAATGGGCTTCCTCTTTCTCAGAAATCTCCTGTTCTCATTGACCCACATCTATTTCCTCGCTAGTTATCCTGCCTGTACTTCCTGCCTGGCAACTGGCCAATCAGCATATATTTAAAACATAATTGACAGAATATAGATCATTTTCCCATACCTCTTCCCCCTCATTTAAAAAAAAAAAAGCAAGAACATCCAGAGTCCATTTTTACTTTTCCAGGCTACTACTAGCTGTTTGGGGGTGTTGATAATCTTATGGGGACCTAAAGAAAATTTAGAATTATGATCAAGTCCTGACTTGAGTATCATGTGAGTCTTGATCATCTCAGGCAGCAGTCTTGAATCAATTTTGGATGTATAACTCAGACATCCAGACAATCTGATCATACCGGGGATTTCTCAGGTGGTCTTCCTTGAACCTGATTTTTCTTAACTTAGAATGAATCCACAGCCTCTCATTTCCTTTGTAAACAAAACAAAATCTCTTCTCCAAAACAACATACCTTGATTTCAATTTTGAAGTCAAGGAATTTTCAAAATACCTATTTTGGATTAATTCAGCAGCATTTATAAAAAATATCTTTTAACAGCTGGTGTTCCTTTCTCAGCATTCAAATAATACAGAGATCATAATGGCATACAGAATCATGGTTTTCTGTGTATTTTCATCTTTACATGGCTTTATTTTAACCTCTATTTCTTTTATGTTTACTTTTAATTTCTGGCCTTTTGAGAGAGTGTTTCTGTGTATCGTTGTCCGGGAACTCACTCTGTAGACCAGGCTTTCCTTGAACTCACAGTGATCTACCTGTCTATGACTCCCGAGTGCTGAGATTAAAGGTGTCTGCCACCACACTTTGAATTCACAGAGGTCTACCGCCTCTATCTCCCAAGTGTTTGGGATTAAAAGTGTGTACCACCATACACAACTACACTTTTTAATTCTTTCTTTTATATTTAGAAGACTTTACCCTTTTTCTTTTCTCTTCCAAGCCTGCATATATTTTTAATACACTGGAAGTAAGGTTTCCTTTCTCTTTGAATTTCTCTTTACTGGATATCTTTTTCTGACCCCATGAGTCTTTAATTTGCTCAGCAATATGGAGACGATTAAAGACATGGCTTTGATGGCTGGATCCCCCCACATTCCTTAGCTCTCTGAAATTCCAGGCTCATGGAGAGGATACCAGCTGGAGGCAAGTTGATTGCTATAACTCTATGGCATTTCAAGGTCCTTGCCAGCAAGCAAGCTGCAACAACACTCAAATGCTTTCTCTGTAGCCAGACCTTCTGCCTCAAAGATTAAGAGTTTGCATTGGCAGGATGACTCAGAAAGCCGGCATTTTAAAGCAGTGCAGCTTTTTTCCTGCTATCGCTGAAATCCAAAAAAACATCCAGTCAGCTTTTATCAACACCATTTAAGTGTTTTCTTGGCAGGAACTCTTGAAGAGCGGCAGGGTTTTGCAGCTAAAGCTGAGTCAGGAAGCCTCCCTTAAATGAGAGTGCTTGCCTCTAGCAAGCAGAGCAGACCCGAAAAATTGTCATGTTTTATTCTATTCTTTTCTGTCTAAAATTACTTTGCAAGCTCTCTCAGGTTTTATGTAGATTCTGTTGTCCATGTGAGTGCCATTTGTTGTCTGGGTTTCTGTCCTGCCTAGTTTCTTTTCTCTCACCAGGTCCCACAGAAATCACACAGAAGTCTATATTAATGATAAAATGATTAGCCTATTAGCTCAGGCTTATTTTTAACTTTTATAACTTATATTAACCCATCATTCTAATCTGTTTGAGCCACATGGCTCAATACCTTTTTCAGCAGCATAGTCACATCTTCCTTCTTCAGTTGTTGGGGCAGGACTAAGGAAGACTGTGCTTCCTCCTTCCACGAATTCTCCTGACACACCAGATGAAATGCTTTCCAAGCTCCACGGGTCTGGACAGTCTCTGCCCACCTTGTTTGATCTTTCCTGAGTGGTTTGTAAATCCCCATCAAAGTGCAGCACATATGCAGTGCTAGTCAGAGCACATGTAGTTGCTGAATGCTGCAACCCCTTGGGGCAACTCTTTTTCACATGGCAGCATATGAGGCTTCTGGGTTGCTGTTCTCTGCCCCTGGATCCTGGGTTTCTGGCTTCACGTATGGAATTGATTTAATTACATTTACTTTGTTGAGCAACTCATATTTTCCAGTGTTCAACAAATTCCAAGGCAGACACTGAAACAGGACCATTTCTGTCACCTTTACATTGATTCTAGTGGCAACTTGGCAACAGCACCACCTGCTGGATAACAGATAATATGGCAGTTTTCATTTCCAATGCAAATTTTACTGCTTTCTTTACTAATACAATGGATTATATCAGGTGAAGCTTATATGACAATGGGGATACCTCAATTTACTGGTTAATAGGATTCAGTTTTCTTCTCCATATTCTATCATTAAGGAAGAATATTGCACTCCTATGAATGATAGAATCTTTATGGACTAATAATGAACAGCTAGTTGACAAGATTAAAATAATCAAAAATCAGAGGTTATATGAACAAGTGGATAGTAGGATAGACAGAATTGACTCCATATCTAAGGGTAGTAGGAAGTTATCCGAAAGAATTCATACTGTTGAATTTGACATTCAAAAGTTATCAAAAAGTTTTGATAAAGTTACAGACAGAATATACCTCCAGGATGGCAATCTACATGATATTCAAGAAAAGTCCAAAGAGGAGATGGTATCTTTAAAGGAGAACATTAAATACTTGGAATCACTTGATGCCTCCTTGAAATCACTAGAAATATATACAGGGCAGGAGATTCAGGCTTTACAAAAACAATGATAAAAAGATTTGAAATGATTGAGGAAATTATTTGAGTTGATGAACAGTGAAAGAAGGCACAAGGACAGGATGTAGCATCACAAGTGGCTGTCAGAACTGGATTGTTCAAAGTTTTAGTGTCCAACCCTGTAATTTACTCTGATAAAGCATCAGTTTCTAAAGGCTCAGAGGGAGACAAAGAAGGTAGATGGATGCCAATAGGAATTAATTATATAAAATTAATTAAGCAAGCTGTTGTAACTTATGTCTTACATTCTGCATTTGTTAAGGAGATGGTAAAGACCCGAGCTTCTAACATCGGGGCAACCCACCCATGACATTTTTCAGTTTCAGCAGTCCTGCAGAAATATTTGAAGTTTCCAGGAAGAAGTTGGGGTCCCACAGCAATAGCTCTACCTAGTGGAGATGCCATCATAATGCAGACAGCACTCCTATAAGACCATGGTTTTTTTTGGGGGGGGATACCAGCTGCTGAAATGGTGCACATTCTCATGACATTCTGGCCAGAACTCCAAATAAGAACTTTGAGAAAAAAGAAAAAAAAACTATCTATCGACTGCTCAGAAATTGTTTGCCACTATACTTGACAGTAATTTTGAAACTTAACCATCACTTTAATTTTGCAGGATCCCATTAGGAGAACATGGCTCCCATGACAGCACAAAGAAATTCTAGAAGATGACGCCCTGTCCCAAAAAAGTTTGTCCATAGGTTTGGGAATACTGTTTAGGGGTTGTTGATTATTACTTGTATTAGATAGAGGGTTGGGGTGAAAACTATGTTTGTTAAAAATGGGGAGAGAGTATATTTGGTAATAGAGTGAACACTTGTGAGCTATTATTCATGGATAATTTACATTGGTATAGTTTTTGTATATTGACAAAAGTTCAAATTATATTTGTTAATATTGTTTACATTATTTGTACACCTATGCAAAGTTATTTTGTCAGATTGTATATATGTATGTTGTTATCTCTGTTTAGGACATTTTGTATATTGATACAACTTTTAGGATATATTTTAATATTGCATTATATATTACTTTTACCTCTGATCAAGATATTTATATATGTTTACATTTTGAGGTCATTGTCCTCATTTGTTGCACATTTGTTTACAGGTTATTTAATATTCTGACATGAAGATTTTGTCTTTAAGTTAGACAGGTATTAATTATTATAGGTCAATAGTTGTTCGTGCTTGTTGTACATACAGTCAGATCAATTAGGTTCTTTAGATACATAGAGATTGTATTCTGTCTAGGTAGGGAATCTTCAACCACTTCAAGGATCTGTGAAACATGGCATTTAAATAACTTAGGGTTCTGTTGACATGAGACATGACTGCTTCTGACAGCATGAATCTATTCCCGAGAGAATGTTGAGCACCAAAGACATTCCACTTGGAGCTTATTTACTTCTTTGCAAAACTGGCCTTTGGGCAAGGAACTGACAATGCCTCAACCACTGACAAGTTACATGATATCCAGAAATGGATAAGCAGGAATGTCAAATCTTGCCAAGACAGGATAAGATGGTGTGACAAAATTTCCTGATTCTGAAAATGGTCTATAAATTATGTTAGGCCATAGCCAAAGTTGGTTGCTTCAGTGTTACGAAAGGAGACTTTGGGTGATTGCTCAGGTTGCTAATTGTCTCTGTCATATATTGCTCACTTTGGAAGCTACTTGATTGTACTTCCTGTCTGCTCAATTAATATTATCTTCCTTCTCAGGTCTTCGATGGGTTTGAAGATTAGACAGTCATAATTACTGTCCTCTTATGATCTCGCCAAGCCATTTCCAAAGCAATATTCAGACTCCTTAGGATAGAATATTTATTAAAACATTTAGCATATGTTCCTTGCATAATATTTTTATGTTGATTGTAATTCTAATCTTAAACTTGATGTTTATTCCAAGAGTCTATTGTTTTATATTGGGTTTGGAACTCTCTTACTTAGACAAAAGGGGGAGGTTCTGTGGGAGCTCCTTCCACTCCTTCAGCCAATAATCTTTAAAGTACCAGCTCACGTGGGTGTGGTCTCTTTTGCTTTAAAAAGCAGTGGAAGCCCTATTCTCTCTTGCTGCTGGATCCACTTCTGTCTACTAGACTCTTTTTCTGCAGGGGCTGCTGTCTAAAACAGTTATCTGTAAGTTTTTCACATTAAATAAATAAGCTATTGATTACTCGTAACTCCAAACTGGTGTAGGATTGTTTTGTGACTAGGCACAAAAAAAAGAGTCAAGCACAATTTAATGCCTTTGCTCCTTTAAGAGATTTTTTTATTTTTTATTTATTTTTTAATTTTTATACCTGCAGGGACAGTTATGGGTACTAGGAACTGACTCATATTTTTTGACTGTAAGCCTAGCCTTTAATGGCTGAGCTATCCCTCCAGGCCAAGAGAGGTTTTCTTGATTTAGCAGTAGCAGGAAAAAGAGTTGTGTGGTAGCTTCCTGGGCTGTGCTGCCAGCACAAACTTTGGCTCTTTCAGGAGACCAATCATTTAAATGGGGTTTGTAAGAAGTATGTTACAAACTGCTTAATGGCTCCACATGGATCTGCTACATACTTGGAACTAGGGTGTTGTGTGAATTTTGCAGAAGCATTGAACATGCCTCCATCATGCTTTATTGGGCAGAACCAAAAGACAAAGCAGCCTTAATATTTATCATGCTGCCACTTAGCTTTTAAAAAAGTGCTTACCATTTTAAAAAGCAGTCCTGGTCAGAAAATAATTACAAATACACAATAAAGACAGATTCAGATTTAAAAAGACCTCTAAATGGATCACAGTGTGTTTAAAATATGTATGTAGTCTTAGAAGAGAGAAAAAAAGCGTATAGAGAGCTATAAAAAGAAGTAATTGGTTTATAAAAACCATAAAGTCTTTAAAGAGACAGTATAGCCAGTCATAGATTTAAAAAAAATGAGCC
>JAQHUG010000879.1:22646-41586 GCA_028555095.1 Dicrostonyx torquatus | reverse complement strand
TAGATACTATTGGCCTATGGACTAAAGATTGAATGTGTCAACAATACAGAAGAACTTTGGGTGACTGTCCAGACAGCGAGATGTCTCTTTCAATTCTAGAGTTTTATAAGTTGCTTATAATGTACTTCCCGTTTACTTAGGTAATATTATGTCCTTCTGTGGTCTTTGATGGAACTGATAATTATAGTTTTTCTTAGTTATGATAAAAGATATAAATATTGTAACTATAGTTCTTGCTTGACACCTGTTTTATTACATATAATTTTACTATGTTAAAGTTAAAACCTTCCTTTTTATTTAAACAGAAAAGGGGAGAAGAGATGGGATTCCCATGTATGCTGTGACTATGGTTGGTTAATTAATAAAAACAACAGGCTTGGGCTGTTAGGGTAGAGTAGAGCAAGGCAGGGATAACTAAACTGAATGCTAAGAGAAAGCTAGGCAGAGTTGGAGATAAGCCATGTAACCCCACTGGAGACTGTTGTAGGAGGGGTGGTTGTATCCCGCCACCCAGCTTCTGTAGCAGGCAGGCTATGTTCCCAGTGCCTTGATATATTAATGTCTGAAATGATTACACAGAAACTATATTCATTTAAACTCTGCCTGGCCCATTAATGTTAGCCTCTTATTGGCTAACTCTCACATCTTAAACTAACCCATTTCTAATAGTCTGTATGTAATGATGGGGTCTTGACTTATTGGCATGAGTCTAACCAGTGTCCAACTTGTGCAGGAGCAGCATGCCAACTGCCAAACTTCCCTTCCTCCCAGCATTCCATCTTATCTTCTCCGCCTATATGATTTCTCCCCTATCAAAAGGCCAAGAAAGTTTTCTTTATTCAACCAATGAAAGGAATACAAAATGAAGAAGCCCCTCCCACACCAGTAGACAGACACTGGAACTTTACCTGGTAAGCCACAGCCTCGTGGTGATACACAAATGAATGGGGATGTGTTAAATTAACATGTTAGATGTAGCCAATAAGAATTTGGAGCTAATGGGCCAAGCAATGATTTAATTAGTACAATTTCTATGTGGTTATTTTGAGTCTGAGCTGCTGGGCAGCCGGGAGACAGACAAGAAACTTCTTATTACACATACCTACCCTATGGGCAAAGTAACAACACCTTATAGAAAATGTACCAGAAACTTCAAATCAATGATTCATCAGGCCTATCAACATTTCCCCATAGATATGGAAGGAATCCCATCCATCCCTCAGGGACTGTTGTAGTAATCAATTGTCGGAGTAAGGCATACAATTTTCTTCAGGGGTGCAACCAGTGATAAGTTGCTTTTGATTCAATAAATAATCTCCTACCCATTATCAAGCAAAAAATTAATTAAGATTAATTTTTATGTCGTTACACATAAAAATAAGAGAGAAAGGCAAGGGAAGGACTTGTTGGAAAGTAAGGGTCCCATGAGAGACAGAAGAAGATGAGAAAAGGGAGAAGAGTGAAAATGACTAAACTTTATTATCTAAATATATGAAGCCGTCAAAAATCAAAAATATTCTTAGGAAATTGCAGAGTTGATACACCAGATGGTTCATCTAGGTTATGTTGTCCAGACTGAAGTTAAATTATATCTTCCAAATAGCTGTATATGCCTCATCTTAATTGTTTAAAGATATGTTTAACCAAATATACTGATTGAAGGTGACGTGGATCTCCAAGAAGCTGTAATATGCCTGAAAATAAGGTCCATTGGTGCATGGCTTCAAATCAGGGACTGTTAAGATGTGGTATACTCAAGAAATCTGCCTAGGAAACAAATACATGTTTGCAGTCTTGATCATGTAACCTATGTCTGTAGGAAACATGAGAATTGCTGGGCAGAACACACTGTACATCATGAAAGCATAATAGATTAAAAATAAGCTGGTTGTGTTAACCTAGTTCATTGGAGGGTAAAAAATATTAACAATCAGCCAGGCATTTTGGCACACAACTTCAAGTCCAACAATTGGGAGGCAGAGGCAGGTGCATCTCTGTGAATTTGAGGCCAGCCTGGACTACAAAGCAAGTTCCAGGACAGCCATGGCTGTATCACAGTAACTGTGTCTCAAAAACCAGAACCAAAGCCAAAAAAAGTTAACATTCTTAATGGGAAGCATTTAGCTATGGCTGCTAAACTATATGCTGTCAGCAATTAGGAGTTCAACCCCTGCTCTAAAATGATTAGTAACATGGAAAATATGTGTAGTTCAGTCTGGTAAGACATCAGTCATCACTGTTCCATACAGAGTCCAAAGTAATCATCAGTTCCTTCTAAAGTCCCAGACCAAATTGCCCTGCATGCCCTCCGATGCCATCCTTTAATTCACTTGAACCACAGCAGTCGTCAGGAGCAAAACACTTATAAATTGGAGCCTTGGGACCTTTATACAATGCCATATAAACCCACTGAGTAGGTTGGGCTTTGTTTAGGGAAATATTTTGACTATAATGTCTCTTTTAGGCATGGGTGACCAAAATCTCTGGATACCAGTCTCAATGGAGGCAAAGGATCCTGGAGGCATGTGGAAGTTGTGCCACTTTTTACAATGAGAATCAACATGATGATAGCCAGTTATATATAGCACATTAAATGACATTTCCACAACAGAATGCATCTTACACATACTGAGAACTGTTGTCTGTTTTTCATGGCACAAGGCAATAGTGATTGTGGACCACTGCTTAAAGTCTATGTGATTCTTCTTGGTTGATCTAACACAAACAAAGAGACTCTTAGGAAGAGAGAGGAAAAAATCAAATCCCTTATATAACACTCAATGAACGTACTGATAGTAAGAATAAAGATCTTCCCACCTCCACCAAATCTCTAAGAGGATCTGAAATCTTGTAGCAAATTGGCAAGTTCATCCCAGCTATGGCCTGAGCTCTTGCAGATATCACGACTGTAAGACAATCTTAGAAACTTATGGCACAGGCAGCACAGAGTTGGGCATTTATTATAACTTCTTTTTATACTATTGCAACCGGTGAATTAGTATATACTTTCTTTCACATATCAATAACTGTAATGTGACTCAATAAGCCTTATATTTTGGGGGGTGTCTTTCTTTTGCGACAGGGTTTTTCTGTAGCTATGTACTCTGTCCTAGAACTAGCTCTTGAAGAACAGGCTGGCTCCAAACTCAGAGATCTGCCTGCCTCTAACTCCCAAGTGCTGGGATTAAAGGGGTGCCCACCACTGCCACGAAGGCCTGATTTTTTCAATTGCCCTAGTAGAAATATTCTTTAAAGAAATTGTGTTTGTTGCCCCACTCAGGGAAATTCAACCCCAGACTCTTCTATCTATGAAATTACTGGATAGATGAAAGTCATTGACTCACAGAACTTGGGCTAAGTACTTGATCCTGGTTCATCAATGTGCAGTATAACTGAAACCTGAGATTGTCTTTTGGTTTGTCCACATGGTAAATCTCACTGGGATAATGTATTTAGAGTCAAAACATTTTCAGAACTGAGTATTCTCAGTTTCTACAACTTAAGGCCATTTTCTCAGGTCTTGGTTATATTCCACTAGGTCAGAGGTTCTCAAACTTTGGGAAACAACCTTTGGGAGTGTAACAGCTTTTTCACAAGGATTGCATATCACCTAGCCTGCATACCAGATATTTACGTTATGATTCATAACATTAGCATACTGTTATGAGGTAGCAATGGAAATCATTTTATGGTAGGAGGTCACCACTACAAGAAGAATTGCATTAAAGGATCACAGCGATAGGAAGGTTGGGAACCACTGTGCAAAAGGAAGGTTTGTATACTTTGGCTGACTCACAGAATATTGAAAATGGACTAGTTATTAGGTTTGCCATTTGGGGCTGAAAAATCTAGAAAAGACATTTCTGCTGCTGCTACTGGCAAACCTGAGTTTTTCATGCATGTGATCACCACACTAAGAAAACATTTTCAGATGTAAAGATGTGTTACTACTTTAACTTGCCTGCCTGAAGCACCTGACTGGTCTAACAAAAAGCTGAATGGCCAATAGATAAGCAAAGGAGGGATAGATGTGGCTGGCAGGCAAAAATAAAAAGGGGCCAGCCAGCCTGGGGCCAGACAGACAGAAAGAGTGGAAGCAAGAAAGCAGGATAGATACTACAAGATAAGTAAATGAATCTCAGGGCAGCACATAGATTAATAGAAGTGGGCTAATTTAAGTTAAAGGAAAAATTTGTCTATAAACAGGCCTACGCTAAGGCCAAATATTCATAATAATTATACATCTCTGTGTCATGATTTGGGGGCTGGTGGTTCAAGAAAGCCTGTTATATATACCTGACACTGCTTGGATGACCAAGAACCAAAGAGTAGACTAGATATCCCAGGGACCTAGGATAAAATCAAATACCAGTGGTCTTCTTTAAAAAGTAGTGATAAGATGATTCCCAATGATATTGTACTATACTACTCAATCAGAAGCTTGCTTGGGCATCATTAGATAAGCTTCTTCCTATAGAGATGGAAACAATACAGAGACCCAGAGCCATAAATTATACATAGAGAGAGGAAGATATTAGAACATTCAGACATAAATGGAATGTCTACACCAAATCCCCCTTCTCAGAGCTCAGGGAACCCCATGAAATCATAAGAAGAAGTGGCAAAACTGTACAAGTCAGAGGGAATAGAGGACACTAGGAGAAAAAGTTCTCTTAAATGAGCATGAACAAAGCTCATATGAACTCACAGAGACTGAAGCAGCATGCACATGGCCTGCAAGGGTCTGTATCAGGTCTTCTGTGTACATATCATGGCTTCCAACTTAGTGTTTTTATGGGACTCCTAAGTGTGACAATTGATTCTTGTGCCTTCTCTTCTATTTGATTTTCCTATCCAAGTCGAATGTGATACATTTACCTTATTACATTTTACTTGGTTATATTTTATTATTATCTCTTAGAAGCCATTTTTTCTAATTAGAGACATAAAAGGAGTAGGTCCAGGTGGGTAGGGACTGGGAAGAGTAGAGGGAGGGGAAATGCTAATCAGGATATGTTATGGGAGAAAAAAATCTGCTTTCAATAAATAAAAGTGGGAAATGTATAACAAAAATGTTTACTGTGATACTTAGTGTTTGCTTTTCTTTCTTTTTTCAATTTGATACAAAATGTTGTCATATAAGAAGAAGGAAGCTCAATTGAGAAAATGTCTGTGTCAGACTGGCCAATAGGCTAGTCTGTGGGCATTTTCTTGGTTGATGATTGATGTGGAAGGGTCCAGCCTACAGGAGGCAGTGTCATTCCTGGGATGGTGGTCCTGGATGTTAAAAGAAGCTGAGAGAGTCATGAAGAGTGTCAGCCAAAAGGCAGCTTCTCTCTATTGTCTTTACTTCATTACTTGCCTTCAGGTTCTTGCCTTGGCCTCCCTTAATGATAGACTGAAACTCAAGAGCTTTTGGTCATGGACTTTATCACAGGAATAGAAACCAAATTAAGATATTTACAAACATAAATATGTCAAAATCACTTCAGACCTCCTAATGGAAACCATAAAAGCCAGAACAGCACAAAATTATATATCTTAAACCTCAAAACTAAATAATATCATCCAAAATTGAAATATCAACAAAATTACCTTTAAGTGAAGAAATAAGCCAAAATATCAAAGAAACACTTGCATATCCATGTTTATTGTTGTACATTCATAACAGTCAGAAAGTGGAGACACTTCAGATGTCAATGAATAAGGGAATGGATAATGAAACAGTGGGACACACGCAGAACTCGATTATATTCACCAGTAAAGAATGCCAAGTGCAGAAAGGAGAACTACTATGTTTTCTCTCATATGTGCACTCCATATTTAATTATGAACACACATATATGTATACAATATGCTTTCATGTATTCAAATATTATCTCCCTCCCTATAAATAGACAAGATGGATAATAATGTCTAAAGAGTTCAGAGTGAAGGATAAGAGAGGACAACAAGATTAAGAATGGTAAATTAGGTGAGGCTATTTGGTTAGTGTGAAGGCATTAGTTATTAAGAAGGCAAGAAGGTATTTAGGGAGTATATGGGATATAATTATGAATGATAAGCATGAAGCCTATATTTCTTATGCTAACTAAAAATTAATAAACATGTAAAACTAAAAATGTTAATTTCAGTTTTAGAAAGAAATTTTCCACTCATTCAAAAATAAATGTATTTGTACATAGACACTTGGTGATACAGTGATCAAAATAATATTGCTAAATTACTCTAAAATTAAGGTTATTACAAACAATGTGATAATAGTGAAGGCAAGCTGGGCCACAGAGAGTTATACAGCACACACATTTTTTCACAGAGAAGCACAAAATGATGGTTGTCATTTTTAGGTGAATGACTATGACAGAAAATTGAACATGAGCAACTGAAAAACTGGAAAATTTTAATAAAATATAGAATTGATGATGTAATGGATTTACTAATGCTTTGTAGAGAGTAAGTCCAACAAAGTAGAATTTAGCTGAGAGAAGGCTGTTATGATTTGTCCTGTCCCTTTAAGAGACAAGCACAGTCCACTCTCTCCACTGTTTACTGAAGCAGGCAAATCTTTCTTCCTGCTTTCAGTATGTGTCTCTCCTCTTTTCAGTCTCTCCCCCAAAGAGGCAGCTTCGTCTCCCAACTTCTTCCCTTCTCCAGTCTCTCTCTCTCTCTCTCTCTCTCTCTCTCTCTCTCTCTCTGTTTCCCTCTGCTCTTCCCCCGCCTCCCCTCACACCCTCTCTCTTTCCCTTCCATAACACACTAGATAAATATCTAACCTCATTCTGCATGGTGTGGCTATCTAAGTCTGTTTCTCCCACACGATGAGGCTCCCTTCATGGGACCACCTGCCTTTGCAGACCAGCCACATAGTCATGTGGCATGCCCATTGGTTTGTATCTCCTCATGGCCTGCTGTAGTCTCTTGGGGAACTGCACCATCCTTGCCTGGGACTGGATGCTATGCAGACACCCTACCCACTCCCTGTCCTACTCGGGGACCTGCAGCATGGTCTCTTGGACTGCTGCCCACTGCAGTCACAAGGGTACACTATCTAACCAACAATTTTTCTTTATATACGATAGAGTCATTTATTTTCACAGCTTTGTTTTTTTCAAGGTGCATACTGAAACCTATGACTAATTCTGTAAGCTACATAACCAAGGAACTCAAACCTAAAATAGGATGTGGGGAAATGTGACACAGGGCTTGATGAATTGCCCTGATTCTGAAGCAAAGCAGTACATTTTCATGGGAATATTTGGTGGAGTAAGCAACTCATCTGATGACTAGACAACAGAAGAAGAAAGAATCTAGCATCTCACATCTTTGATCCTCAGCCTTTTCTCCACAGGCAGAATTCATGGGTATATAATGCATGAACTTTCTTTGTTCATTATTTTCATCCTCTGCAAATCTCATATTTCATGATTTCTAGGATGAGTGATTTCTAGCCTATTTTTTTGTTTTGTTTTGTATCTCTTATTGGAGCAACTGGCAAAATAACCTAAAGTATTTCCTTAATCATTTTTACTGTCTTAGCCACCATTATTCTGATTCAGAAAGCTCAAATAGATTCAATTAAGTATTTTTGCTCTTATAAAATTCATGTTCATTATTAACTGCAAAAAAATTGCTCAGTGAGGAGTGGGATTTTTCCATGAAACAAGCAAATTATACTAGATACAGTAAGATCCATTCACATAGTAATCACATCTTGACTAATACAGAAAAACAAGTCAGTCATAATAAGTAGCAAGCACAGTAGAAACAAGGGGCATTCTGGAAACATTCCCCTTGGGAGGATGTCTTGCCTTGCCAGGGTTTAGCTGTTCTAGTTAGTGAATTGAACCCCATAAACTCCATTCTTGACTGCAGCTTTTCTGACTTGGCAAACAGCACAGGACCAT
The DNA here is from genome assembly GCA_028555095.1 of Dicrostonyx torquatus. Lineage (NCBI taxonomy): Eukaryota > Metazoa > Chordata > Mammalia > Rodentia > Cricetidae > Dicrostonyx > Dicrostonyx torquatus. Next base: position 33,682 of record JAQHUG010000879.1, on the reverse strand, counting down.
GGAAATCTTACAGTATTCCTTCATTTGATGTTTTCTCTGTCCTTTTTTTTAACTTGGCATCCTTTCGATGCTAAAATTGCTGAATATACTAGCAATATTCTATGTAGCAGCAAATTATAAAGTGAACAAGTCCTACTGTGATGCAGGGCTTGATCAATTGCCCTGATTCTGAAGGAAAGCAGTACATTTTCATGGGAATATTTGATGGAGTAAGAGACTCATCTGATGACTAGAAGACAATAGAAGAAAGAAACTAGCATCTCACAATTCCCCTTGACTCCTTGACTAGAGAGCATAATACTCCACTCTCCCATGATATCTCACCCTTTAAGGTTTCCACTGTTTTCCAATAATGCCAATTTTAGGCTACTTTTTTTTAATCATTTGGAGAGTTGGAGGATATATCAAATCCATACTGTCCTGACTCCCAAGAAGTCCAACTTATTATGCAAAAAGGCTTAATTTACTCTTAAAGTGTCTCTATAGGCTCAAAGTCTCCTTCCTCTGAGACTCTAGTCAAACTCAGCTGTGAGCTCCTTTATAAAATAACAATAATTACAAACTGTAATGGTCTAAGGAAAATGCTGCAGGTCCTGGAGTGGCAGCAGTGGGCAGCTGGCCATGAGACCATGCTGCAGGTCCCGGAGCAGTGGCAGGCAGCTGGCAGTTGGTCTTGAGGCCACAGCAGGCCATGAAGGCAGGCATATCCCAGGCAGGAAGCCAAGTGGCAGGTGAGAGACTGAGAAGGATAGTCAGGACATGGAGAGTGAGGTTGAATATTTATTTTTATTTTATTTTATTCACTAAATAACTGCTTGACCCATTAGCTCTAGCTTTTTATTGGCTTACTCTTGCATGTTAATTTAACCCATTTCTATTAATCTGTGTATTGCTACATGGCTGTCACCACCAGCTAAAATTTCAGTGTCTGTCTCCGGCAGAGCTACATGGCTTCCCTCTGACTTTGCCCTTCTTTCTCCCACCATTCAGTTAAGGTTTTCTGCCTACCTCTGCTCAACCCTATCAACTGCCAAGGCAATTCTTTTTTAACCAATGCTATTTACAGCATACAGAGGGGAAATTCATATTACCTTGCTTTTCTACCTAAATAAAACAAAGGTTTTAACTTTTACATAGTAAAATTATAAATAACAAATCAGGATTCAAGCAAGAATTACAATTAAATATTTATATCTACTTTATCTTTTATCATAACTAAGGCAAACTATACCTATAAATTCTTCAACACCATCAAAGACTCCAGAAGAATATAAAATTACCTATATAAACAATAAGTTCACTGTAAGCATCTTCCAAAATTCTAGAATTGACAGAGACATCTTGCTGCCTGTACATACACCCAAATCTCTTCTGTACCGTTGGAGCACCCATCTTCAGCCTACTGGCCCATAGCATCCAGCAGACTTTTCCATGAAGCAGGAAACTTCAAAGACAGTTCTTTTACATTGGCAGTTACATCTATGTTCTGAAGAATGTCCAACACACTCTTTAATGAAGCAGAAACCATGAAGGACAATCTCACCTTTAGGTAAATTCATCAGTCATTTCTATGTGGGTCCTGCATGTCCAGTTCACTCAGCATACTATGAAACAGTCCAGGCAAGAGCAATTTCTTGTCCAAATGGCTAATAATCTCCATAAGGAAACTCTCCAATGCCCATTTTCTTCCTGAAGTAATTGATACTGCCAGGAGCACATGTGTCTCACTGTCATGAAAAGTCCTAACTTCTTAAAAAATTTTAAATGCCATATTCTCTAGATCTCCAAAAGATCTGAAGACTATCTATCTAAATGAAATGTATCTCTATATTTCTAAAAACCCTAATACAACTACAAGCTTGACTATTATAGATGACTCTCTATTAGCCTATATTTCTTAATTATATATTGCAGTTTTAAATGAGCCACACAAGCACAATACCTTAATCAAGTCCAGAAATATGCATAAAACAAATATTGATCTTAAATTTGTATCAATAAAGCAAGAACCACACCAATGCAAAGTATCCATCTTTATAGCAGATCCCCCTTTAAATATAAATAAACATTTATAAACAATACTTGGGAATATGGGTGTATTTTTCTCCAAACTCTTCCTGCTATTGTTGGGCAAAGTAATTTTTTGAGGGATGTTCAAGGCAACCTTTCAAGTGGTCTTGGTCCATCAAACCACATTAGTCTGGAATAAATCCAGAGGTTCTCATCTTCTTTGGAAACAAAGAAGAATCTCTTTTCCAAAGCAACATATCCTTAGACTCAAATTCCAAAGTCAAGATACCTTTAAAATATACATGTTGTCTTAGGTTAGCATTCCCTAGAATCAAATGTCTCTCTGCAGTCAAAAAATTCAAAGATAAAAATAGAGCCGGTATGGCTACATTAACATTATATAAAATATACTTTCAATCAAAAACTATAAGGTAAAGACAAAATATTTTGATAAAGAAGCTAATTTATGAAGAATATGTAATAATTATGAACACATGTGTGTACAAAAATATATCAGAATTGAAGAGAAATGTGTAAAACTGTAACACAGTTGAAATACTTGTGTTCCCACATACAACAAAGTAAACAGGCAGAGTGCCGTAGAACAGTCCATTGTGTACATAGGAGGGGTTCCTGAGAAACTCTCTCTCCCTGCAGGCTGTGATAGTTCCAAAGAAATTGGCAGCCAGGTGGCGATGGCACACATCTTTAGTGCCAGTACTCAGAAGATAGAGGCAGGTGGGTCTCTGAGAGTTTAAGGACAGCTTGGTCTCCAGAGTGAGTTTCAGGACAGGCTCCAAAGCTACAGAGAAACCATGTCTTCACAATCGAGAGAGAGAGAGAGAGAGAGAGAGAGAGAGAGAGAGAGAGAGAGAAAATAGTTACCAAAGGGTATGGCACTACCATGAAGTGTGGCTTTATTGGAGTGGGGATGGCCTTGTTGGAGGAAGTACATCATTGTGGAGGTAGAATTTGAGATCTCATATGTACTTTCAAAATAGCACCCAGTGTCTTGTGCCATGCACTGTTTCCTGTGCAAGATGTAGAAGCCTTAGTTCCCATCCAGTACCATGTCTGCCTGCACACCACGATACTCCCAACCATCATGCTCCCTGCTCTGATGGGAATGGACTAAACCTCTGAAATTGTAAGCTACTACCTTAATTAAATGTTTTTCTTCATTTTTATAAGAATTGTTGTGAAAATGCTGTCTCTTCATAGCAATAGAAACCTTAACTAAGAGCCAGTGGTATGCTCCTATAATCCCAGAACCTGGGAGGCAGAGGAAGGTGGAACTGTATAACTTCAAGGCCAGCCTGGTCTATAGAGCAAGTTTCAGGATTGTTTCCATAGCTACTGACAAAACATGTCTTGAAAAATCCAAAGAGAAACATTAACTAAGAAAAAGGCTGAGAAAACTATGAGAAGGAACATACCACATGACCTGATAACCATCCATTACTTTAAATCTCTTAATGTTTAACACAGTGTCATACTGGGAACTGAGCCTTTATAATATAAGCCTTTAAAAATATCTAAGATACAAACTACAGAATACTTTTCATTGTTTTAGTAATTGTATATTTAGAAAGTTGTTCAACCTCATCTTTGGTATATAGAAATTTAAGAGAAGCCTGGCCACATATATGGGTTCTAGGCTTCACAGCTTCCATGACAGGCTTGATTGAGACCAGCCAAGAGAGTAGGCCTAAATTTCCATTTACTGTTAGGCAGAACCTGATTCCAGGGAAAGCCATAAGCTGATACCATCCAGAGACAGGCCAGTATCTAAGGGGATGTACCCAAAATTCTGAATATTCTGTTAGAGAAAAATAAATAAGATCACAAGATTTCTTGAAACCAGCACTCAGCTATTCCTTTCCCCAAAACACCTCTAGACATATGTCAGCCGGTCAGGGTCTTGAGCCCTGAAAACTTCCTCACCTCCAACATCTGCTATGATAAAAACCCTACCACACCAGGACTGGACTGCTCAATTTGTACTGCTTCATTGGACACACAAAAGGGTCCCAACTCAGAATTGAATGAATAAAGGCTCTATGGTTTTTGTGTATGGATTCAGCTTGGTGATGCTCTTGGGGGAATGCCACAACATAAGTGTAATATTATATTTTCTAGAATATGCTTTAAAAATACAACATGACATGAATATCTAAATATGTATGTTTGTATCCCTTTTTAAACAACAATCTTTTTCAATTTATTTCCTTCCTATTTTGTTATTTGAAGTAAAAAATGTTATATGTTCAGTATTTTGCTTAGTGTTTCTCTGAGATAATGGAGGAGAGGTGATTCTTGTCAAAGCATATCACATTCATAAAAATGTCACAATGAAGCCTTTTATAATAACTAGTTAATATCAATAAACAGTAATAATAATGTTAAAAGAGGAATTTTCTCAAATAAATACTAAATTTCCTTGTTGTAACTCTAAAAAGCAGTGGATTAGAGAAAGTCACCATGTGATAGACCTCAGGTGTGTGTGGGTTTATTGGGGGAAAATTAATGGGAAAGTGAAGGAAGGGAGAGGGGAGACCAGTCTCTGGGTATAGTTGAGGTAAAAGAGATGAGAGAGGTAGGGAGAAAGACAGAGTGAGAGAGAGAGAGAAAGAAAGGGAAATAGAGAGAAAGAGAAAGGGAGGGAGGAAAGAATGAAGGAAGGGAATGAAGGACGAGATGGGACGTGGGCAAGGTCCACCTTTTAAAAAGGAACATAGCGAACATGCACAGGAGGTGCTCTTAGTTGCTACAGCTGATGACATACCCTGTCAGGAGGACCTCAAGTGCAGGTCAGTACAGATGTCTGAATATTAGCATTCATCCCTTACAAGTTTTATAACAACATAACAGAGTTCAGATAAGTTTTCTATCATTGTGTAATAAGAACCATTTTGCAGAGTTTCCAATAGCATGGTCCTCATTTCCGATTGAGATTGTATGAAAATCACCTTTAATATGCATTTTAAATAGCTGTCTGTACAAAGACCTATAGACTTGTTCTACCAAAAGTTTCAAAAATCCATCTGACATTTTTCCAGTTCTAAACTTTTATATTTTTAGTGTGTTACATATCTTGTTACAGTATGGCCAAGTGGCAAAAAATGTATCTATTCAAAGATATACCATAATGCTCTCCTGTTATGATTTCATGATTACCAGGATAGTACAGTTACAGGGTTATAACAAGAAGTCTATAGGCCTACACATTTAATGGCTAAGGATGGAAATACTACTATATATTAGAAAACTAATTTCAGCAATATTTTTTAAAGATGATGCAAAGTGATCAAGAGGGATTTGTATGAGAGTTGCAAACAGGGTGCCATATGTGTAATTGTTTAAGTGTAAAAGAACAAAGTACAAAATAATATGGTCCTATAACACTAAAATTATAAAATTTATCATGCTTTCAATAGAAAACTTGTTGCATGAGAGGTGAGTGGGACCTGCCACTCAGCTCGCAGAACAGGCAGGCTATGTTCCTGGCACCTGGCTAGCTTACACCCAAAATAAGCACATGGAAATTGATTTAATTAAATCACTACCTGGTCCATTAATTTTATCCTCTATTAGCTAATTCTCACATATTATTTTAATCCATATCTAGTAATCTATGTATCATCACGGGGTGGTGGCTTACCAGGAAAGATCCTAATTTAAGTCCATCTCAGGCTGAAGAAACATGGCATCTGCCCCAGTGCCTTCTCTCCCAGACTTCTGTTCTGTCTTCTCCGCCCACCTAAGGGCTGTCCTATCAAAAGGCCAAGGCAGTTTCATTATTGAACCAATGTAAGAAACAGAAATACAGAAGGACACTCCTACACCAAAAATTCTCAATAAATTTGGAGTAGAAAGAAATGCCACAGTACAATAAAGGCAATGCATGACAAATGGAGCTATCATCAATACAGTGAAGGCCACATATGAAACTACAGCTACAATCGTATTCACCCAGCATAAGTGGAAAAACATTTCCTCCACAATCCAGAACAATACAATGCTACCCACATTTGCCACATCTCTTCAATATAGTATTGAAGGGACTGACTGAAACAATTAGACAGATATAAAAAGGTGTCAAAGATATAAAAAGCATTCTAATGAGAAATGGTGAAGTCAAACCCTGACTCTTTGCTAGTGGTCTGATCTTATATAAAAATCTTAAGGGCTTCAAGAAAACTGCTAGAACTAAGGAATTAAATACACTAAAGTAGCAGAACACAAGCTCAACAGTAAAAAAATGAGTAATATTTCTATACTATTAACAAAATTTCTGAAAAATATCAAGAAAACAATCTCATTTGCCATAGGTTTAGAAGTATTTAAAAATACATATATAACCTCTGTGCATGCTGCTATGGTATTTGTGAGTTCATATGTGCATCATTTCTGTTCTGTTAGTGAAGACATTGTTTCCTTGTTACCTTCCATCCCCATAGACTCTTACAATCTCTCTGTCTCCTCTTTCACAGGGTTCTCTGACCCATATGGGAGGATTTGATGCAGATATTCTATTTAGGACTGAGTGGTTCTTGGTCTCTCACCATTAGAATTCGGTTGTAGGTCTCTGTATAGTTTTCATTTCCTGCAGGAGAAACTTCTCTGCTGGTAACTGAATGAGAAGCTGATCTATGTAACTAGCAGAATATCACTAGGAGTCATTTTATTGCCATGTTGCTTTAGAAGAAAAATATTTTTTGATTTTCTTTTGGGTATACGGTTGATCTCAGATTCTTGGCCATCTATTCAATGCTGGGCATGTGTTCCATCTCATGGAGCAAGACAAACCTATTTACAGAGTGTTTCGTTACTTCTACTACATCAGTCATATTATTGTACTATATGAACTGCATGTTATGCATGTAGTTCACTCTTGTCGGTCACAGGATTATTTGCGAGGTTAGTGTTTACCTTTCTCCTCTGGCAACATGCAGAGTACCTTCGAGGACAATGAACATTAGTTGGTAGGCAAGAAGGCTGTAGATAGGCACCAACATGATTTCTGCATGTTCAATGAGATATGTAGATGTCGTCTTCAGGAGCAGAGCCATGGGAGGATTTAATGGAGAGGGGGAGGGTAGATGTGGGTAAGGGGAGAGTATGGGGAGTGAGAGAAAACACTATGGGCCCTTTTAGGGGTCATAATGAAACTTACTGCAGTAGAAATTTCTTAAAATATTTGCACCTATGACAGAAATCTAAAGAGAATGACCACATAACAGGGAATCAAAGTCCCAACAATGTGTCTCTAGCCACACCAAGTGAAAGCTCTAGTGTCAAAAATGGATTATATGTAATTGGGGTGTTGAACACATAGGCCCCTTGGGCTATGGATTGCTGTCCAAGGGCAAATGAAGCACTTGAAGGGAAAGAAGTCTTTAGAATGGATGTTTCTGATGAAGTACTGCTGATATCACATTTAATAACAAAAGACTGATGACTTCCCCATTCATGTTTAAAAGAAAACAAAGATCTCTGTTCTTGCCATTTTAATATTGTACTACTAGAATAAATGGTGTGACAAACAGGTTGTCAAATGCAAAAGCAATGTATTTGGAATCTTACCTCCACAGTACAGGACAATGAACTCAAAATGTAGTAAAGACTTAAATGTAAGGCTTTGAAAAAATAAAACACTTTTGTAAACAGCTAAGTGTAAATCTCCATCATTCTGTATTGGCAATAAAGTAAATAACAAATGAGATACTATTGAATTGTATTGTATCACAAATGAGGTATTATTGTATTTTTCTATAATGAAGGTTTTAAGTTTCAAAGCACACTAAAATGAAACTGAAAGGACAAAGCAGACATAAGATTAAATATTTCTTCATCATGTATCTGATGAGAGATTTATATTTATATATTTTACAACTCAACATAAAAGACAACCCAATAAAAATAGAGAAATTATCTGAATATATATTTCTCTAAATATAGTAATGAAGTGTTTGATATCACAAGGAAATGCAAATCATTGCACGATGAGTAATACATCACACGTTGTAGAACGGCAATGATAAAAATTCAAGCAACACTAGTTGAGGGCTTTTGAGAAAATGGAATTCTTATCTATTTCTGATTATAAACTCTCACAAACATTTTGGGAACCACTAGGGATTCCTCAAATAATTAATTATAGAAATACTATATGGCAAAAAAATCCTTCCCTTAATATAAATCTAACAGAAATAAAAACATACCTACCTAAATATGTACAAAATATACACCAATATATACAGCAGCATTATTCATATTAGTACAATATAGAATAGCACAACTATCCATCAAATAGTAAATAAATAGCAATAAGGTTTGTCCACTGCCTTAGGAATATTTTCACTACTATAACACAAGTCAACTTTAAAGAATATATAGTTTTGGATATTTCAACATATGATAAATTGATTTCACTGCTTTGTATCCATGCTGGCCCAATGTATCCCTGTGTGTTCATCATTGTGGAAGACAATTTGTTCCATAGCTAGACATGAAATGAAGATTAAGGTAGGTACTGGAACCATACTATCTCTTCTGAGTGCATATACCCAAAGACATAAGCTCTTACTTGGTTTCATCTCTTAAGTATAGATTTCAGATTAATGGATTATGGAATATTATGCTAAGGGACATAAACCAGAGAAAAAGACCAAAAGTACCAAAAGGTAGGGTCCAACTGCTGAAAAGGAAACTGGCTAAGAGCCCTTGTCTTAATTAAGATTTCTTCTGCTTTGAGGAGACAACATGAACCTGGTCTGTCCTATCACAGCAATACCTGAGTCCCTGGTAACAACTTTCATATTACTTAGGATTACTATTGCTGTTCAGAGACACCATGACCACAGCAACTCTTATAAAGGAAATATTTGAGGTGGCAGCTTACAGTTCAGAGATTTAGTCCATTATCATCATGGAGCGAAACGTGGTAGCATTCAGATAGACATGGTGCTGGGATGGAATTGAGAGTCCAGCATCTTGATCCACAGGCTGGTTTAGGAGGTCCTTCTGTATTTGTGTTGATTTCATTGGTTGAATAAAGAAAGTGCTTTGGCCTTTTGATAGGGAAGAACTTAGGTTGTGTGGAAAAGAGAACTGAATTCTGAGAGTCATACAATCTCTTAGCTGTAATCCCGATAAATCAAAGTGATAAAGCAGAAAACACATAAAAAGTGGACATAGTGAAGAAATACTGGACCAAAGCAAAACTAAAAAACAGATGAGCAAATTCCAAACTCTGCATCTCTATATCTGATGTCAAAGCACTCTTCCAATCTCCAAATCTTTCAGCTTAGTTGATTGCAACACACTTCTTTCTCTCAGACAGGTCTCACTCCTCATTATCAGCTTCCTGCAGCAGGTATCCCATGACTCTGGCATCTCCAGCACCTTAGGGTCTCAAAGGTAATTCAGCCTTCAACTTTTCAACTTAATGCAGTGTCCTCTCTAGGTCTCCATGCACACACACCCCTGAAACATGCCTTGCATCAGCAGCTTTCCTCAGTCATGAATGGCAATTCCATAATGCCTTTCTTCTAACCTTCATTTTAAAGTCAGTGCCACATGGCCAAAGCTACCAAGTTCTTCTGTTTGCTGAGGCTGAAACATGACCCACATGTTCAATTACATCTTCACCATCTTAAAGTGTTAAACTGTTTTTCTAATCCATATTCCTCCAAACAAAATATGGTCTGTCCTGTCATCATGACTGGAAGCATAGAGGCATGCAGGCAGACATGAACCTGAAGAAGTAGCTGAGAATCCTACATCTGTATCCACAGGGAACAGAGAGAGACAGAAACACTAGGCCTGGCTTGAGCAACTGAGACTAAAGACTCTCCCAAGTGACCCACTTCCTCCAACAAAGCCATACCTGATCCAACAAAGCCATACCTACTAATAGTGCCACTTCCTAAGGGCCTATGGGCATCATTTTGTTTCCAAACCACCACAGTTAGGATTTCAATGTCAGGTGTGAGTTTTAGCTGTGACCTTAAGGAATCTATGGCTCATCTGCTGATTACAGTCTATAAAGACAGAATGAACACTCTCTTATATGGCCATTGAGTATAAACCTCTTTTAAAAAAATCAATGGTAGCTTAATATCATCTTATACTTTAAACATTGAAACATAATTATTGTTATTTTACCATCAATCATTTTCCTTTAAAAGCAGCTGTGCTGTCAACCTAATATCTTGTCTCAGATTCATGATTTATTATTTAAGGTGTTGAATGTGTTTATTTGCTTTTTGTTGTGTTTGATTTGTTTTATTTTATAGTTTTAATGAATTAAATAGCAACTCAAGAATGTATTTGATGATACACAATTTTATAAAAATATTAGGCAGGAGCTGGGCGGTGTTAGCACACACCTTCATTCCCAGCTCTTGGGAAGCAGAGGCAGGTAGACCTCTGTAAGCTCGAGGCAAGCCTCTTCTGTTGTAATTGGGGGACAGGTGTGGGATTGTGTTCTCAGCACCCAGCTCCCAGCCCCCAGCTGCCGGCCTGCTCAGCCGCTGGTTGCTTGCTTATGCCCAAAATAACCACATGAGAACTGTATTCATTTAAACTCTGCCTGGCCCAACATCACCAGTCTCTTCTTGGCTAGCCCTCACCTCATAAACTAACCCATTATAAAAGTCTGTAAGTCACCACGTGGTGACTTACGGGAAAGGTCTAACCTGTATCCATCTGTGATGGGAGCCTCATGGTGACTAGCTCACTTCCTTTCTTCTCCTCAGAACTTCCATTATGTCTACTCCGTGCACCTAAGGGCTGACCTATCTTATAAGCCAGGCAGCTTCTTTATTCAACCAATAAGAGTAATACAAAATACAGGAAAAAACTCCCACATCATTTCCCCTTTTTCTGTTTAAACAAAAAGAAAGGCTTTCATTTTAACATAGTAAAATTACATATAACAAAACAGTTATCAAACAAGAATTACAGTTACCATATTTATATCTATTTTATCTTTTATCTTAACTACAAAAAACTATAACTAT